>QMIH01001049.1:171681-211450 GCA_003987875.1 Clarias batrachus
ATCCGAGTCACCAGCCTCAGAAATCGGCGGTTAACAGCAGCTCAGATCAGAGAGCAGGTCAATGCCACACAGAGTTCTAGCAGCAGACACATCTCTAGAACAACTGTTAAGAGGAGACTGTGTGAATCAGACCTTCATGTAGAATATCTGCTAGGAAACCACTGCTAAGGACAGGCAACAAGCAGAAGAGACGCGTTTGGGCTAAAGAACAGAAGAAAGAACACAATAAAGAAAACTCGCTGAATGAGAAGGTGTGTCCAAACGTTTGGTCAGTACTGTATATATATATATATATATATACTCAATAAATACTTACCAAAAAGAGTAAAGAGTCCACAAATGGCCATCTTCACCTCTTTAGCGCAGTTAGGTGGGGAGGGGGTCTTATAAATCACATGACTGCATCTCAGGGAAGGTAAATTGCTAGCTCACCTTGATTTTTTTTTTTTTTTAGTTTATGCAGTCTGTGTCTTTAAAGTTTTCAAGAACACAATGGTTAACTATTGTCTCAACAAATACCACTGTAAGAAGTTGGGCCAACAGTACCCACACTCACTCGCTCATCATCTATACCGCTTTATCCTGTATTCAGGGACACGGGGGGCCTGGAGTCTATCCCAGGAGGCTTACAGCACGAGGCGGGGTAACACCCTGGACAGGGTGCCAATCCATCACACGGCACACACACACACATACACTCACTCACTCACACACTACAGGCAATGTGGACTGTGGGAGGAAACCCACCAAGCACGGGGAGAACATGCAAACTCCATGCACACAGAGACAGGAATCGAACCCGGACCCTGGACGTGCAAGGCGACAGTGCTAACCACTACACCATCATGCCGCCCCAACCATACAATATGAATTAATTCATCACAGTGAAGTGATGTGTGATCAATTTCAGTTTCATATTAGAATTTGTGACTGTTTCCATAACGTGTCCTTGATGAGCTTTAACTGAGCTAATTATTGTTTTATGTTTGTTGACGATATAAGAACTGTACCTGTTTGCCGACTCTTATATTTGAACTTGACTGAACTTTAAGTTTAAACTGGGTTAATGTTTAAGTCAAATTCAATGCACACTTTCAGCTTAAACAAGCAAGTGGGTGAAATGTCTCTTGCTGTGTGTCTGCAGTTGTCCTGTGATGTAAAGCTGGACCCACGGCCTGAGTATCACCGCTGTATTTTAACATGGCACCATCAGGAGCCGCTGCCATGGGCTCAGAGCACAGGTGGGCATGCACAGTCTGCGTGGGCACCCCTAGGAAAAATACAGATTCATATTGATTCATGAAGTGCGAAGTAGGCCTGCATGCACAATTCTTGCTAAAATGTGAATCATGATTTTTCTCTATGGGCTTTAAGATCACGATTCTCTCACGCGATTCTCTAAGGAGTTTCGTAAATGAGCAATGAGAAGTGATTGAGTTAATCATTCGCTAATCTCCGGCTTGATTGGTGAATGAATGATGTTTTGTGTGATCGATGAGTGTGACTGATATAGCAATATGCGATTGTCGTCAAGTAAATAAGCGAACACTTGAACGCCGCGAAAAACGATCGGAACGCCGCGAAGTACAGGCAAGTGAATCGCCGTCATTCAGAAATGAGATCGCATGTTTGTGTGAATCATTTAATCATGCAGCCCTATTGAGAAAAAAGTAAACGCACCCAGTGCAGCAAACTATTTGATCTCATTTCACAAGAGTTTCACAAATTCACTGACACTGATTTGGACAGTGCTGAAAGTTTATCTACAGTGCATTCTACAGTATGTACAGAATTGTTTACACAAACATGGTCAGCATGGAAGAGTCATCAGAATGAAGAGTAAAGAGGCGTATGACTGAGTACTGACTTAATAGGGTGTCCACTTCTCATTGATCTCCATCAGGTTCTTCGAAAAAAATAAAATTGACGGTTTGTGCTACAAATTATTCTGAATTCTTCGTTCCATTTTTTTGTATTTTCCTTATAACCACTGGTGGAGCTGTTCTAATTATAAAAAATAATAAGTCAAATAAAGTGAAATTTTATATTGTTTTATTATTATTATTATTATTATTATTATGAATGATTATGTATCCATCTCATCGTTAGCCTAAAGAACCATGGTTTAACGTTCTCCTCATCGTTTCATTTCTTCCACAGGGAACCAGGTAAACAGTCGGCTCATGAGCATGCGCAGTGCCAAYGGCCTCCTCATGCTACCTCCCAAAACAGAGCAATACGTGGAGCTGCACAAAGGCGAGGTGGTGGATGTCATGGTCATAGGGCGGCTATGATGTCATCGGCGAGGGACAGAGGGATGGAGGGAGCATAGAGCTGCGAGCGAGCGGTGGTTCACGGTGCATGCCCACATATCATCGACTATCTCTGTAATATGCAATGGCACAGCTAGTTTTTATTGATTTGGATAACGTTGAAGTATAGTCGACATCTTGATCACGAAAAACTACTAAATATGTATTCAGAAAAAGAATAAAAAGAAAAAAAAGATTTAAAAAAGATCCTAGTATTTAAAACCTTAAAAAAAAAACTTTTAAGTAAAAAAAGAGATTTATTCTGTAATATATTATTATAATTATTACTCTTATTATTATTGATTATGATCATTATTCTTCTCATGATTATTATATTAAGACAGCTCTGTTCTTTTCATCGCGATTGCTTTGTGTGTTCGATGCTAGACCTTATCGATATAGCTGTAGCATTTTAATAGAAAGCAGTAGGTGCCTGCCAGGAAAAAAAAAAACATACAGTATATACATTATTTCCTCATCTTAAAGCGATAGTTTGGCTGAAAATCCATTTTCACACGGCGTCCTCTTTACCCCTTAAAGTGATTGATCAATGAACCGGGGTGAATCGGGGTGTTGTGTGAAATGCGTTTTTGGGTCAAACGACAAACGGACCTGATAGCTCAAACATGAGTATCATGTGAGGTGAGTGGAGAGTGATACTTCCTGCAACACTCTGGTTTTTTCCTCATCCGTACGCGCACCATTACGGCTTCACCGAGAGCTTTGCTTGTTGTTTCTCTTGTGAGTCTTGTTTATGTACGCAGTGGGGGTTTTGTGTGGGGGAACACGAAACCGCCTGCCCGATCCCTGAAGCTTCCTTATTAGTCACCTGACCTGGTGAAGCTCCTCCTCTAACCCCCAGGGGGTGGAGTCACTGGATAACCTTTTATTTGAATATATATATATATATATATATATATATATATAGTATATATATACATGCTGATGAAAACAGCTTATTTAAGTGCTGAGAGCCTTTTTAACCTACTACACAAACCTGTACAGTAAAAAAAAAACACAAACCGTGTTGTACAGATCTACGTGACCAGCACTGCGGAGAAAACTTACCAAGCAAAGAGGAGACATTGCTGAACAAACTCTGTACAATAACATTTTCTGTAATGATATGAAACTGATGAGAGAGACTATGATAATAAAATCCTTGATCATTATATAAAAATGATTTGTACAGAGGTTTTTTTCTATAAAGTTGCTTCATAACATGTGACGTTATCATTGTATCATGTTTTTTCGCTTGAAAAATGTCTTGTATTATGTGCCGGACTCTGAACAGAAAACTGTTGTGTATTGCTGTGTCGGGCGATTTAGGCCCTAACACAGGTTTTGGGGTGATTGTATTTTCTTTGTAAGCACATAAAGAGTCTCCTCAGTCACTAAGGGCGAGGAAAGGAATTCATTCTAACATCCATTTCATTTCTGTAAACAGTCATTTAAGAAACGATTTATTTTTTGGGCTAAAATACACTGACCCAAAAAAAAGGTTGTGCACGCTAGTATTTTGTTGGAACACCTTTAGCTTTGATTACATTGTGCATTTTCGTGTTATTATTTCAATTAGCCTATGCAACAGCACATCATTTATTTCCATCCAGAGTTGCATTTCTTTTGACCAAGATCTTTTATTTATGACAGAAGAGTAAAATCAGCACATCTTCTCCAGCACATCCCCAATGCTCCCAATGGGGTTATGGTCAGGACTCAACACAATTTTAGCCAATTCATATGAGAACACTATTCCTCATACCCCCAAAACCACTCAATTACAATCTAAGCCCAATCAGTGATTGTCAGCTGACTTCATGTTTTGCCACATAACATTTCTGAGCCTAGACCTGACCATCTGAAGCAGCCCCAGATCCAGAGGCTTGTACAGTGGACACGTCGCGTAAATGGTGCATCACTTCATGCGCTTCCCCTCCCTTGACCTTTTTCTATTGCTCCAAAGTCCAGTCCTGATGCTCCCCAACAAACCGAAGCCTTTTGTTCTGTTAAACACTAATCCTGTTCTTGTTCTTGTGAAAATGCTCTTACTTTCACTCTTAAACACAGAAGTGATTCTTACTGTTGATTTTTATAAGGAACCTGTTTAAATGATCTCCAATCACAGTCATTTGTGATCACATTTTTTTGTACCAGGTTTGAATGATGTGTTGGACAATTCTTAACCCAATTCCGGTCATCTCACAATCTCATTAGTTGTTTTCTTTGCTTGATGCAGGACAATACTTTGACCCTTCTGAAACATTAACATCTTTTTCCACGACCACAGAAAAACATCTTTTAAGAAAGAAGAAATGATTCACTCCATCACTCCAGTTAGATGAATTGTTGCCCACTGAAAGATATCAATCCCCGAAGTAATTATCCAACACAAGGCTTTTTAAAAATATATTTTGTCCAGATGGCGTATTTAAGTGGCCACAAATCTTGACCAGTTGTTCAGTGTAGGTTTGAAACTAGCAAAAGGGATCTTAGCTAAGAACTGAGTTTACTGTTATGGATTTTATGAACCAGAAAAAAAAAAGATGTGGCATGTATTAGCAGACAACACCAAGGTAAAGTGTTCCAGGAAAACAACAAGCACCTTTCAGTAAGCATTCACGCAGTAAACACTTAATATTTGAGATTAGTGCAAAACTACATTAAAGTGAAACCTTGGATTACGAGCATAAATCGTTCCGGAAGCGGGCTCGTATTCCAAAAACACTCGTAAATCAAATAGACTTTTCCCATAAGAAATAATGAAAACTCAAATTATTCGTTCTACAGCCCAAAAAAATAAATACATAAAAATAATTAATACAACATCTAAAGTAAAAATAAAAAAATAAACCTGCACTTAACATAAAAAAAAGTAAAAATAAATGCAGACAATTAATTGTTTCCGTTTGTGCGGAAATCTCTCTAATGATACTCGCGTGAGCAGACTAACGGAATCACTGCTGTAAAGGAAAAAATAAAAAATAAATGAACCAGCACCTTCCCTTTGAAAAGAATTGCRACAGAGCTGAGTTTTCTGTGAAAATAAAGCGCGTGTGTGCAGCCGGGGAGATCTGTGTGTGTCAAATTATGCACGCACACGCACCCACAAAGTACACATGAAAAAAGTGTGTATGTGGGGCAGTGTCAAACTACGCGCGCGCGCACACAGAAGAGAGAGGGAGATGTTGATTATACCAGCAGGGGAGACGACTACCCATAATTCCCGCAGCGCAAGAGAGAGAAAAATCATTGGCTCAGTTGTGATCACTTGCCGCTCGGTGTCAAAATAAGAGTCGCATGCGTGATACATGATACTCGGCGCTCGTAAACTAATACTTGCTTGGGTTCCGATTAAAAATTTATTAAAAATCTTTGCTCGGTTTGCTCGTAAACCAATTTACTCGCGATCCGAGGTTCCACTGTATATTCTAAAAATAAAGCAGGAGACAATAATGAGAGAATTTATGAAGGAACTTTTTTTTTTCTTCATCAAAAGTAGTTCCATCTCTAAAAGGAACGTTTAGCAGGGATTTTTTATATTTCACATTAATTAAACTGCCCTTAGACTTCTTTTACAAGGATCTTTGTCAATAAGTGTCAGAAGTTTTTTTTTCTTTCTTCTTAGTGTAGGTCATGTGTCAGTGCAATTTCTCACACTAATTACATTAAAACTAGAGATGCAGTAAACAAATAATAGGTTGTAAAAGACGACTCCAGGCTATTCCTTTAAAATACGGTAAGTGCTAAAGTCTCTGTGGAAATGATTAAATGATGGAACACGTCTGCCCAAGACTGTATAAACAGACACAGCAATAACTATCCAACTTACAACAAAAGGTTTATGATGAACATCTACAATTTTTATTCCAAATAAATTTCACAGACAAGATTAGTTGGGATTATACAAGCATTTCAACACAGCAAGGGGCACTCTGATGAATTTTTCTGACGTATCGAACATTGACATGATAGCACAGTGTGGTGCAGCGATGAACTGTAGGAATAACTATACACAGGGATTATTTCTGCCATAATCAATGATCTGGAGCTTCCAGTGCAGAATCAGCTCTATAATTTGCACTACAGTATATTTTACATATATAACATCCGAACATGATCGATGGACTTGGAATGGCATTTTAGGTAATCCCATACTGTCGTCAGTGACGGATCACTCACACAGACTGGGAGAGTAAACCTTACCGAGAACACAGTCAGTCATTGCTAACTGCATCAACCAACAATGTACATATCTTTATATATTTAATTTATAGCTACTATAATGTGAACATGCTTTTTCTTCTCTTTTTTTTTTTTTTACCCCAAATGACAAAACTGGAAATAAAATAAGCACCAACATATACACAAAACAGTGGATTTCTTTCCTTTCACAAATAATACCGTGCTTATCCTGGTGAGCACGCAGAATAAATAGAGTGTACTGGAAGCTCGAACTTGGCTCATTCGAACAGCAGGTCCTCGTCTTTCTCCATGTCGACCATGTTGGTTGGTTCGGCGATGGGGCCGAGCTTAGCCAGGCGCTTCGCCATCTCCTTCTCCGTCCTTTCCCTCAGCTGCTTCTTTTTCTCCTGGATCTTCTTCAACCTGGAGAAAAAGAAAAGCAGATGAAGATGTTAAGGCAGAGACATGCTTGGATCACGTGCGTGACTAACTTTTAGTGGCGTTAATCAGCAGTAACACAAGTCATGACTGACCTATAGAACTCTTCTCTTTCTCTCTCATCAAGCTCAGTTATGATGTACGTGAGGGTTCGCTCGATCCTCGGAATGATCACTAAAAGGAAAAAGAGGGAGAACTCAACATTAATGCTTGCACAGTAACTTCTGTAGTGTTGACTACTTAGCAATGTTTCATGATGCAATATTAAGGTTAAGATCTGTGAGATCTTCTCTCTTGCTGATTGATGTGAACAATCTTAATGGATCTTAAGTCCTAAAAGTGTCCTACACAGGCTGTATGTTTAACAATCCAGCCAAATTTATTACTTTAATTTCATCTCATTAACGGTCAGGGTGGAAATTTTGTCCTGAGCTGAGAGCGGGACAGACTCGTCTCTGACACACCGTGCTCGATGGCATTCACGCGGCGGTTGGTGATCTTGATGGCTTCATCCAAGGTGACGAAGGAGGTCTGTTAATTGAGTGATACAAAGACAAAGGTGAAATCACAAGAATTTGCTTTTTAAACTTATTTTATTGTTTTTCTTCATTTATTTTATTTTTGCTTTTTAATTTATTTTCGATAATGGATTCATCCGGGTCAGGATTGTGCAGGTTTGCTCCCAAGTGTGCGGTCCCTATGACGGACATAAATGTAACATATAGCAAACACGTGAGTGCCCCCTACCTGCAGGGAGGCTAACTCCACCAGCAACTCCACAGCTTTAGCATAGTTCCTCTTCAGCCTGGACAACTGCTCTCCACCTCTCGCTAAACCGGTCAGCTCATAGCCTACACACACACACACACACACACACACACACACAATCGTATGGTTATTTTCTGCTTCATGTTACCTGTTAAGTGCAGTCTGAGARGGTTTAATGGCAATTTTCTCTACATTTGCTTCTAATCAAAAGTTCCAGATGGAAAGTGTGTGAAGTTGTCACATTTATACAACATAATGTTTTTTCAAACATGACTTACTGTCTCCCCCTTCCTGGTAGTGCTCAAATACAGGCAGAGTCACACCTGAGGTGAAACAGTGCAAAAGAAAAAAAAATGAGAATTAATGAAACAATCAGGTTTGCAGCACAAGGATTTTTTTGGGGAAAAAAAACTGCTGCTGAAGTCATTGGTAATTAATATAGTTAATTAATATTCTGTCGTTATCCAGAATATTAATATGAGACAATTTTATATTTCATTTAATCAATAAATCCTTACTATTATATAAGCTAGCAATCTACAGTATAATAAAAAAACTGCACAATAATAATTTAAATTCGTCCATCATGTAAATTAATCAAATAATTAATTTACTCATTATACAAATTTCAATACTAAAAATGTTATAATTACATCAGTTTTCATTTCAAGAAATATTCAATTTTTTCCGTAGTGTGAAATTTCCACAGTAGCAGCGACAGGTATCCAGGGTGCTTATGTTACCATGGTAACGCACGGAGGAAGTGACGTCTTCACCGGYGACACTGCAGTGTGTTTCTAACGGTGGAATTTTGTCGAGGGAAGTTCCCTTAACCTGACATTCCCTGCACAGGGAGAAGGGAGTGGGCAGCGCACTTTATACTACACTGTGGATCGGAACGCAGCCATTTATAACATCGACTTTGCATTACTGTGACTCGTCACAAGAGGGCAGTGTTTTGTGTGAGGGGTCTGTTTCATCACCAGAGGCAGCTTTGTGAGAAAATTATATCTTACATACGGTATAGAAAATATACATTCACCTAAAGGATTATTAGGAGCACCATACTAATACGGTGTTTGACCTCCTTTCGCCTTCAGAACTGCCTTCATTCTACGTGGCATTGATTCAACAAGGTGCTGAAAGCGTTCTTTAGAAAAGTTGGCCCATATTGATAGGATAGCATCTTGCAGTTGATGGAGATTTGTGGGATGCACATCCAGGGCACGAAGCTCCCGTTCCACCACATCCCAAAGATGCTCTATTGGGTTGAGATCTCGTGACTGTGGGGGTCATTTTAGTACAGTGAACTCATTGTCATGTTCAAGAAACCAATTTGAAATGATTCGAGCTTTGTGACATGGTGCATTATCCTGCTGGAAGTAGCCATCAGAGGATGGGTACATGGTGGTCATAAAGGGATGGACATGGTCAGAAACAATGCTCAGGTAGGCCGTGACATTTAAACCATGCCCAATTGGCGCTAAGGGGCCTAAAGTGTGCCAAGAAAAGATCCCCCACACCATTACACCACCACCACCAGACTACAGTGGTAACAAGGCATGATGGATCCATGTTCTCATTCTGACTCTACCATTTGAATGTCTCAACAGAAATCGAGACTCATCAGACCAGGCAACATTTTTCCAGTCTTCAACTGTCCAATTTTGGTGAGCTCGTGCAAATTGTAGCCTCTTTTTCCTATTTGTAGTGGAGATGAGTGGTACCCGGTGGGGTCTTCTGCTGTTGTAGCCCATYCGTCTCAAGGTTGTGCGTGTTGTGGCTTCACAAATGCTTTGCTACATACCTCGGTTGTAACGAGTGGTTATTCCAGTCAAAGTTGCTCTTCTATCAGCTTAAATCAGTCGGCCCATTCTCCTCTGACCTCTAGCATCAACAAGGCATTTTCGACCACAGGACTGCCGCATACTGGATGTTTTTCCCTTTTCACACCATTCTTTGTAAACCCTAGAAATGGTTGTGCGTGAAAATCCCAGTAACTGAGCGGCCCGTCTGGCACCAACAACCATGCCACGCTCAAAATTGCTTAAATCACCTTTCTGTCCCATTCTGACGTAAATCTGTCCAACACTTCGTTTGAAAGTTTTACGTTTTAACATTTTGGGTTAAAAGATCCAAAAGAAATTTGGATACTTTTGGTCACTAAAGCTAATGAAAGGTTTATATATTAGTGTAAATATACTATGGTATTAACTTTTCATTAGATTTGAAGAACTAATTTTTTAACAGCCTGTTTTTAGAGCAGAATTGGTCATGTTGCTAAAAGACTCTGCCTCATATCACGACTCACGACACATTTTGCTCAAATATCAAAAGCTGATTGTGTGTGTGTGTGTGTGTGTGTGTGTGTGTGTGTGGCCAATTAAAAGATTTAAATTAAGTAGCTGCAGTAAGCATTGTGCCAGTGGAAGGTCGTCACAAATATTAAAAAGCATGACAGCTCTAGTGCCAAGTAACATTTTACACTACGTTAAACAAACCTGCAACATTGTCCTTCTTTGCCCTGACCTTCACCTGGGCCTTGTTCACATTCTGGATGACTGTAGTGCTACAGAAACAACACACCCACAGTTAAGATCAAGAGAAAGAAAAACTACGACACACACTTTCACATACACATACACACAGCAATAACATTCATGTATGCTTCTCTGTTCATACCTAAAGTCACCAGCAGCAAATTTGGCTTCAGCTAAGGAGAAAGCTGCTTCTCTCATCACTTCCCCCATAAGCGTCTTAGTCTGAAATCAACAGGGGACACTGGTTAACTGGTGGAAAAAGCTGTGAATAACCAAGCTTACCAGATCAAATTCAACACTACTTTCATGATAAAAAGCTGCACATGTCATCCACATCCCCACAGAAATCCGGTGGAATCCGTCATATGGCTCAGTAGAAATCAGGACAAAACTTACAAAGCTGCTGGTCGTCCTACCTCAATGATTTTCCTCAGAATCTGCCGGAAGCGCATGGACAGAGCGTCCGCTTTCTTCTTCAGCAGGTTGCGTCCGGTCTGGGCTCCTTTCAGACGTGCCTTCATGATGGTCTGCGCCCTGAAAGAAAACTCCTATTTAAACTTCACTTTCGGTTATTATTTATTTTTATAGCTGCTATGAACAATGGTGCAAATCTTGTCTTGCAAGATCGGGCTAAACTGCATCACATCTCTCCGCTTAGCCTAATAGTTTTTGTCAGGATATCAATAAGAGACTTTCTTTTATTTTTAATGATGCCACCAGGCTGCCACTGTTTGACCCTTGAGCAAAGTCCTTCACCCACAAGTGCAATCAGGCCTCGAGCTGGCAAACTGCTCCCATATGTACCTGCCACAGAAAGGACAGGTATACCTCCAGTGTGGAGATTATCCGTCACCCGGTGTGCCAGGCAGTCTATGAACTGACCCTACCACCCCCTTCTTGAAAGGGTCTCATTTTCAGTCCAGTCCCTATACGAGCAGTTTCAGAGGAATGTTTTGCATCTGGTAAAGCCATACAATGACCTATGAACCATTCAAGCATAAAAAATGTTTAAAAAACATTTTAACTTGAGGCATGAACCGGTGAGAAACAAGCACAGATGATGATAGATGATCAGACGGGTGATAAGTATACCGGTGATTCTGAATGCTGAGTGGTTGGAACAGACGAGATAGGAAACAGGGTTGCTGCTGATGTTGTTACATAAACAACCAATTTTAAAATAGTTTCTTCATTTTCATTTAATATGAAGAAATGAGGCTGGCTCAAGACTTTAGCAGATTACTGTACACGCTGCTGAGGCTTTTCCTCAATGTCTGCTGCAGGAAGCTTAAATCACATGAGCCTGAATCAGACTTCTGCTTTCATTGGGGTCATTTTAAAATCAAGATCATCTTTAACTTTCTAAACTCTCTGCTAAAAACAATGTGCTCAAATACACAATAAAGGGGGATCAGATTTAAAGGCAATATTTATTTTTATATGAAAAGCTGTGTGTATATATCACTCACTACACCTCTGTCATATGACACTCTTAATACACTGCAGGATGTTGAGGAACATAACCCAGACATTAAACTGATAATCATTCTATTAATATTTTCAATTAATCAGCCAAAAACAAACATCTACAGCACTTAACACGTTAAAACAATGTACAGTACTGTAAGTTTTATCAGAGACATTCTGGATAATATTCTGTCCTGACACTGAATGCAGGTCAAATTGTCTGAAAACGTTCCAAACTGTCGTAAAAATAGAATTATACTATAACTTGTATTTGATTTGATTTCTCCTCGCGCTAGCTAACCTCTTAACCTCCCTAGCTTAGCTACTCACATTCTCGAAGGAAAAATATCGATCCGGTCTTTGCCCGACATCGTTGCCTTTTGTTGAGGATGATTTTAAATATACTCAGCAGAATTCCTCTGATGTATCTCTTCCCAGGTTTTTATGCTGTTATATTACTGACATTAGGATTGTTAAAGCGGCTCTATGATGCTCTGCGTCGTCGCAGGTAGCGGCCGCGCCTAAACACGCCTCGAGTGGACTTTAAAGGGCGCACAATGGCAGTTATTCCTCACCCTACGTAGTTCACCTATGTAGGGATTTAAGAGCTATTTGACATACAAACTGTCAAAAAAAAAGCAGCCAAGCAGCTGACTGAGTATATAGTCATGTGATTCCGTGACACAACCGGAAAATGTCGCCGCCTAGTGGATAGGAGAATAAATGCGCATAAAATGTTGTACAAACGCAGGAGTTTTTGAGCAAAACAAGTTTTGAGAATGTGTGAAGTCCTGTGTCTTGCCAGCAGTAAAGCATCCTGAGACGATTCATATGTGGGGTTGCTTTTCGGCCAAGTGAGTGAGTTCACTCAACAGTTTGGCCCATAAATAAAAAATTGTACAAAAACTCCTCCGAGAGCAACTTCTCCCAACCATCCAAGAACAGTTTGGTGACAAACAATGCATTTTCCAGCACAATGGACCACCTTGCCATAAAGCAAAGTGATAAGTGGCTTGAGGAACAAAACATTAAAATTTGTATCCATGGTTTGGTCAATCCTCAAGAGGCTGACACTCTTCAAGCATTGATTATGCAAGAATGGAGTGCCATCAGTCAGGATGTGGTCCAGAAGTTGACTGACAGCAAAAGTTTGAAGCGAATCGCAGAGGTCTTGATAAAGAAGGGTCAAACTGCAAATATTGATTCTTTGCATAAACTTAATGTAATTGTAAATAAAAGCCTTTGACACTTATGGCATGCTTGTAATTATAGTACTTACCAAAGTAATACGAGAAAAAAAAAAGAAGAAGCAGCAGTCTTTGTTAAAATTAAGAATTGTTTTTTTCTTTTGGACACGGTTGTATAGCCGTTTAAGTCACTATTTGGATAGTGACTAGTTAATTATWAAAAAAAAATTATTAGTAGTAATAGTAGGAGTAATAGTGGTGGTGGTTATAGTAGGAGTAATAGTATTTTTACATGGTTTCATCCTTTCAGTAATTACTTGTGAATGTTTGAGTCTGTACTTTTGTCTGTACTGTTGCAGAACTAGGATTAATATAGATTTATTTTTGCACCATATTATCTTATCTTATCTTGGTAGTAGCCTACATCGATTTTGTTGTAACTGTTCTTGTTTGTTTTTTTTGCACTGGAAACACTCATTTTACTAATAATACTTATATGCCTTTCATTACATTAGTTATATTCAACATTATTTTATTTATTTTTTTATTTCTCAACTGTAAAACTGAAGAAAAAAAAACAGGCAATATGACAACTAAACCTGGCCTAGCGGATCACAGCGCACGTGCGCAAGAAAGAGACTTTTATTATGACGTGTCGCACGCATGTCGGCCATCTTGAGAAACTCGTTGTTTCTGCTTTCCCGGCTTCCTTGCTAACTCATGACTACGAAGCTAGTCCTTATTATAAGACATATATTACAGCGTGATTCTTCATTTAAAGAGTACATTTCTAATAACATCGCCGTTCAGGTAATGACGTATTTTATCGCTGTTCTGTTACAGTTCTGTGTGATTTGTGGTGTTAAACTGAGCGGGTTATTCGGCATTAGCTGGCTAAAACTCGAGCTGCTTTCTTGATGCATGTGGCGGCGTGGAGCTCGGGGCAGCGGTTCCGAAAAGCTCCACAATCCTGACATTGTAGTGCCTTCTCCTGCTCTAATACACATTACCTGATCCATTAATACACAATCCTTTTTATGATCTAACGTGTGTGTGAGGCAGGTTATGATGTCGGTGTGTATTGAGTTACAGTTTGGATGGATTTTAGATTATTGCACAGATCATTGTTTACCATGATATATTTATTGTATATTGATGTATTAAAAGAGCTAACAACAAGTATAACACTTATTTTAACTGCATTTACTATCTGGGTGTAGTGTAGTGTAGTTCATGCGCGAGTCGACTCTCTGTGAAGTTTCGGTCACGCACGAATCGACCCATCGATCCGATTCATTTGAGTGACCGTTACAAGCCGACTCGTTTACCCGAAGAAAAGCAGTTTTTAGGTTAGTTTGGCACTTTTCTGTGTGTTTGTGTGTATTATTGGTAAAACATAACACCTAGTTTTGCCTTTTGATCGCTAATAAGAGAGTATTAGCGATCGATTATTTAATACAGTGACCAAAATGAATTCAGTAAATTTTCCCCAGAGAAATTACTTTTTTTCTTTTCCCCCTCCCCCCTCGTTCATAAAAGTAAAATAACCCATAGTATACTGTTATGTTGTTAATCAGACGTTTTAGACTTTATTAAACTGTTCATGAGACATGAATGAGTTTGGGATCCGAAAGAGTCGACTCTTATTCGGAGAGCCGAGTCGATTGAATTGACTCGTGGGTCACTAGAAGGATTCGTAGAGATGAGCTGATTCAGGTGTTTTAGGGCAGGAAACACTAAACTGTACAGAAATATGATTTCACAGTAGGGGTAGGAAACGTTACTGTGATGTAACACCAGCCTCCGAGTGCAGTAGTCATTGCTTACTTGTATAAATAACACGAGAAGACAGTTACAGCATGAGATTAAACCGGCCCTATATGGACAAAGGTATTTGGCCAAACTTGTTCATTATTGAATTCGGGTGTTTCAGTCAGGCCCCTTTTCCTCAGTGAAGGGCAATCTTAATGCTTCAGTGTGCCAAGACACCTTGGATGATGTAATGCTTCCAACTTTGTGGCAACAGTTTGGGGAAGACCCTTTCCTATTCCAGCATGACCGTGCCTCAGTGCACAAAGCAAGGACTATAAAGACATGAGGTGATGAGGTTGGTGCGGATAAACTTGACTGGCCCGTACAGAGCCCAAACCTCAGCCCCTTCAAGCACCTTTGGGATGAACTGGAACGAAGATTGTGAGCCAGGCGTTCTCGTCCAACATCAGTGCCTGATCTCATAAATGCTCTACAGAATGGATGTGCACGTATTCCCACAGACGCACTATAAATTCTTGTGGAGAGCCTTCCAAGAAGAGCGGAAGCTGTAATAGCTACAAAAGGGGGACCAACTCCATATTGAAGTCTATGTATTTGGAAACAATGTCATTGCACGTTTGGCCAAATACTTGTATATCTGCCGTTTCTCTAGCAGTTAATTAAGGGCCCAGGTTGCCAGCTCGACACCCGATTGTCATCCACACACACTACGGGCAATTTGGGAACACCAGTTAGTCTAACCTGCATGTCTATGGACAATGGGAGGAAACCCTGGAGAAAACGCAAACTCCATGCACACACACCTACACACATGGACCCGAGGCTGGAATCGAACTCTGACCACAGAAGTGCAAGGCAAAAAATATTAATTGCTCTGTGAGGCGGCACAACATTCATGTTTCTATTTAGCATAGTTTTAAGGCATGATGGGTAATTTATCCTCATTCATTATAACTATTTAGTTTCACGTAACGATTAATTTCACACTTGTATTGACTGGATGAGAAATCCTTTTCAGAAAATCTGGATCAGGATGTTCCGTACAAAAGTCTCCAGCATTGTTTCTTTTATATTAAATTAAAAAGAATAAATCAAAGAAACAGGAACAATAGTTTACTGCGACAGGCTGCAGAGTGCCAGGAGATATGGTTTTAAAATTGGTTATTTATTTAACAACGTCATTTCCTCATCATTTCCCCTCTCATCTGTTCTAACCATTCAGCATCACCAGTATACTAATCGTCTGATCATCTGCACCTGTTTTCCACTGTTTCCTGCCCTAAAGTTGGAGGATTTAAAAAAAATAAAATAATGCTTGACTGATTCATAGGTCATCGTGTGACTTAACAGACAAAAAACATATATTCCTCTGAACATGTCAAGTTCAGCGATTGGACTGAAAATGAAAGACAAAAACTTCTTCAGGAAGCCTGGAAAACTATACAAGACTACTTAAAAAAAAAAAAAAAAATTTTTAAATACAAGAAAGTCTGTCACGAAACTCGGGAAGCAAAATATGAAGAGATGAGCGGTAGTTCAAGACTTTTGCACAGTACTGTGTGTGTGTGTGTGTGTGTGTGTGTGTGTGTGTGTGTGTGTGTGTGTGTGTGTGGAGGGAGTAGCCTCTTAACAGGTTATTTACCAACATATGTGCCAGATAACAACACTGTTAAACTGCAGTATGGTTTTCTGGACAATTAGTCATAAGACTTTGCTGCAAAACAAGTCAAAATTATTTCTAGAATTCTGTATACATCTTCATTCTTTTCTTTGCCGAAGCCCACACAGTCGGTCAGACTCTCTTTAAGCATCATTACATCATGTCTTGCAAGGTGGCAGCGGTGTGATGACATTCGTTAAGACAAGCTGTGTGCTTTATACGTGTGAAAAATCTGTGCATTATCAAATAAATTCGAACCAGGAGTAAAAAAAAAAAAAAGTTTATAAATTGGATTGTCTAATTTTTAATTATTGAATGTATTTGATGTATTGAATAAGTTACATCACATGTGTGAAGTACATGACCATTTCAATTTTAATTCTTTGTGAAAAAGAAGCATTTCAGTTGAAGTGCTTTATATTTTTTATATTAAATGCAATATCGTAAAATGTGTGTTTTTTTTTGTTTGGTTGCTCCACTACTTTTATGCCAAAGGACAATATTAAATTCCCTGTGCTGATTATTAATAAGAGAGACGGGTCGTTCTTTCAAGGGCAAAGAGTCACTGATCTGTCACATCGACCTAGAAATGCATGCCTACAGTGAGGAAATGTAAAGCGTTCTTCGTCTTTGTATGAATGTAAATCTGGTGGACGTGTCGTTGCAGTGATGCCGGGCCTCAGCTGTAGGTTTTACCAGCACCGTTTCCCGGAGGTGGAGGATGTGGTGATGGTGAACGTGCGCTCCATCGCCGAGATGGGCGCTTACGTCAGCCTGCTGGAGTACAACAACATCGAGGGAATGATCCTGCTGAGCGAGCTCTCGCGTCGTCGCATCCGCTCCATCAACAAACTCATCCGCATCGGACGCAACGAGTGTGTCGTGGTTATCCGAGTGGACAAAGAGAAAGGTGGGCTTTTTAACTGTACAGTTATAGCGTTAGAAAGTACTGAAGGATCTTAATGTGTGATCTGAATTTACAAGTCAAAAGTAGGAGAAACATCCTAATTTAGTGGCTTTTTTTTTGCGAGAACACGTACAGCATTGTGTAATTAAGTAACAACAACAGTCGGTGTTATTTTAAGACACGAAGGTCAGATGCTCTGGAACAGTTCTTGCTAGAACAGTGTTGTGAAGTGCATTTGCAAAACCTCATCAAGCAACATGAAACTGGCTCTCATGACGACTTTCCCAGGAAAGAAAGATCAAAACTTTTACTTATAAAGTTTATTAAGATTTACCACCCTCAGAAATCACCAGTTTGATTTTAAGAGTATAAGAAGCAGACGCATCTCAATATCAACTGTACAGAAGAGATTATTGCATATTTTGGATGCCTTAATCATCGTTTTAAAATGTAGAAAGAAAAGAATCGGGAACGATCATAGACTTAGAAGGTGTGTTCAAACTGCAAACGTTTGACTCGTAGTGTGTGTGTGTGTGTGTGTGTGTGTGTGTGTGTGTGTATTTAATTATATTTGCGTATCTAAATTGCTCTTTTTGTGTAAATCCTTTTTTTTGTTTGTTTTCCTGCTGGTTTACATTTGCTTCAGTGAAGTTAATTGTCTTCATGTTGTTAAATGCGAGTCAGTCATAAACTGCCAAACGTATTCCTGGCACAGCTGATGCACATTCAGTTGCAGGGAAAAACATCTCTAAAAGGCAACGCTGCAGAACTTAAAATGATGACTAAATTATGAACAAGCGCCTCCTATGTGTGGTTGTGGCTAAACCTTTTCGTCAGCCTTTGCACTCCCTCAGCTACCCACACTCCCTCATTTTATAGGGCGCCATAACTTTTGTACCACATACCCCTTTTTTTTTTTTTTTTAAGTCATTCACAGGAAACGGCAATATTTATGATAACACGTATGTTTTTTTTTTTTTAAGTGAAACAATTTTGCTGTAAACTTGATGTGTATAAGATTGCAGTAAAGGCTGTAAATAGAGTTTCAGATGTTTGCGTTTCATGAGCACCACGTTTCTTGTCTAAATCCAAACCGGCTGTTTTAACCTCCTCTACATGAAAGGAGCAGTGTATATTGAGCTGTGTGAGTTCTGATTTAATCTGCTTTGCTCTTCTCTACAGGATATATCGACTTGTCAAAGAGAAGAGTTTCTCCAGAGGAGGCAATTAAGTGTGAAGACAAGTTTACCAAATCCAAGACTGTAAGTGAGAGACATAGAGCGAATTCCCACCTGCCACTCAGCAACACACTGCCGGCTCCCAGCAGAGCTCTTTATACCCTGTTCCATGCTGATGCATTATATTTCTTTTTAAACAGGGTAACATAAATCCTAACAGGTACAAGGATTTAGGGTCCACCTGTTTAAGGAAATAAATTATGGGGAAAATATATATGTAAGGGCCTTGATTCACAAGCACATCTTAATACATAGCGGTATAAATGTTGAAGCACATCTAAGACTAGTAGAAGTCAAGGTTAACCATTCAGGTGTTGGCTGTTAATCACAAACGTATCTCTTCTCAAGAGAGAAAAATTGCTACGTTAGCTGTTAACTGCTAAAAACTAATCTACCTCTTTTTTTTCTTTTCTTTTTATCGCTGAAAAAGACTAGCTTAGCTGTTGGTATTTAGCTGATATCTGCTAGCCTAGCTTTGTTTGATGTAGCTCTTAAAAATGAAGCCAAGTTGAAAGTCAGAAAATCAGGGGAGGTTCTCTTGGTACATGAGGTCACAATATGGAGAAAATTCAAATCTGAGTTGCTTGCTTAAGCTCTGGCTAATCCAAAAATTTAAATAAATACGAACAACGTAGGATGTTTTTTTTTTGTTGTTGTTGTTCTCCTCCTCTTTATGGAAAATTCACTTATCATTTTTAGACATAATCAGTCCTGTTTAAAGAGCGTTTCAGTTAGAGGAGAATGGACAACAGTGACCGGTGACTTTCTTACAGATCATAGTCAAGGCTAAGCCACACTGACCCCAGCATCCTAGTAAACTTTTTTAAAGATAAATGCCCCATAAATGATATTTATATGTAACCTGATTATTATAACACATGATAATGTATATCGAGAGAAAAGAACGAGAAATGTTAAATAAATGATAAATGGCAAATTCTCAATCTCAGGTTCACATAACACATACCTTCACTACAAAACTTCACTAAAACTATAACTATTCAAATGACTATGTTCATAAGGACGACTTTTTATTGTGAGAGATGTGCATAGAGTATTCTCAACTCTCAGTATTCTGTGGCTTATCCACATTTAAACACGCGAGTGGAAGAACTTTTTCTTCGGATAACTTGATCTACAGAAAATCAACGTATAACTTGACGAGGAGTTACTGCCACAACACCTTACAGTCCCGGGAGGCCAGTGTTTCAGACGTGAAGCGGCCACTCCGGACATAGCTCCAGCGTACTAGGAAAACTTTTTACCTCGATCCAATCAGTAGTGAAATGCTGGAATAAGTGCATTAGTCTAGCAGGGGATTATATAGAGAAATAAATAGTTTTTTCTCTCGTAACTGAGCTCTGTTTTTCTGCAGAAGTAAGTCCTGGTTTGTGTTAAACGTCCTTCATACACACACACACAGCTCTTCAATTATCTTTTAATTAAAAAAAAAAGTTTCCATTTTGTTCTGTTCACCCTCTTTTTTTTCCTCCTATCCCTTTTCATGGAGCCACTAACATTTATATATAACATATCTATAATTTATTGCATAGAATGTTCTCGTTTTCCGTAATCATATAGTCAATTAGTATTATGTGTTTGTCATCTCACATCTGTGGGTTGATTTTCTCACTTACGTCCTGTCAAGGTAAACGGAAAACGTCGTGTTCATTAAAAGGAAATCCGCCACTGTGTGCGTGACTTTGCTAAAATTAGAGTTGCAAATGGAAGATGCAACTAAAAAAATTTTTGAAAATAGATGAAAATGGCTGAAAGGAGAAAAACGAGCTAAAAACCTGAACACTAATAAAAGGGTTACATGCAAGCTTTCTTATTCATTTCCACCCAAGTAATTTTTCTCCAAGAATAGGACACCTTTCAATCACTGACTATTCCTATCTCTCAGTTTTAAACAAAGCTGAGAAAGGCTTTAAAAGTTCATATAAAATCCTGTCTATGTATGCACACTAAGTTTCCTACTTTGTAAAAGGACAAAACTGATTTGTACTTTGCTTTGGATCTCCGCTGTAGGTGTACAGTATTCTGAGGCATGTGGCAGAGGTGTTGGAGTACACCAAGGACGAGCAGCTGGAGAGTCTGTACCAGCGCACTGCCTGGGTCTTCGATGAGAAATACAAGAAACCAGGATATGGCGCTTACGATGTGTTCAAGCAGGCCGTGTCGTAAGTGCAGGAGCTTTACTACAAAACGCGCTCAATTTTATCAAACATTTTAGTTTTGTTTTATCGAATGGTTTCAAAGAGTGAATGTTGCTGCTCCCTGCATGTTACAAGCTGGTCAAAACCTCAAAGTGAGCTCAGGTTTATCACCATGTTGGTCCAGAACTGACAACCATTAGTTTGTACGCTATCTTTTGAGATGCGTTATGAGGTTAGAAAAATGAGTAATTCACAGAAGGTTTGTTTTCAGCATTACAAAGTGGATCAGTAGTGACAATTTCCATAATATCTGACACTCCTGTGTACCGTGCTCGGCATCAACATCTAACATACGCTCTTGCTGCTTCTTTAACTTCTCAGCGATCCCTCCATCCTGGACGGATTGGATCTGACCGAGGAGGAGAGGACCGTACTCATCGATAACATCAACAGGCGACTCACACCACAGGCTGTCAAAATCAGAGCAGGTACTGAATGCACCACACACTACCTTCTGTTGGGGTTCAGCAGGTGTACTAACAGTAACATTAATGATTTTCTGGGGGTTTTTTTGTTTGTTTTTCTTAAACTTTTTGTTGAACATTTATTATCTAGTGTGACCATCCTAAATCAAACCTTGTTCTTGCTTTGTGACCCGGTCAGACATTGAGGTGGCATGTTACGGATACGAGGGCATCGATGCTGTTAAAGAAGCGCTGAGGGCTGGACTGAACTGCTCCACAGACTCCATGCCAATCAAGGTAACATGACTTGAATGTGCAGCTAAACCAGTAAGTGGTCTGACGAGTGTCGAAATGTGTATTCATTTGCGTTCAGATACCTTAATTTACTGCTGCAACACTTTGCAAGAGGGCTGATGTTTAGAATCTCTGGCTATTTCTTGTTGCATTTTATACTACACTGCGTGGTCAAAAATTCTGTTTCAGAAGGCGATCAAGCAAAAAATAAAAACTAAAGAAATTACTGGAACTGGGTTAAGATCTGAACCATGAAAAAGGCTTCAGTTTGCTATGGAGTGTAAATATTGGACTTTGGAGCAATGGAAAAAAAAAAAGGTCATGTGGTCTGATGATTTCAGATTGACTTTTTTTCCAGGGCAAAGGATGTGGCAGTGTAAGAAGGGAAGCAAATGAAGCGATGCATCCATCAAGCATAGTGTCCACTGTACAAGCCTCCGAAGGCAGTGTTATGATCTGGGGTTGCTTGGTCAGTTTTATGTGGCAATGTTAAAGCTTGTTAAGGGTCAGGACTCAATCCTTCGCTACTCTTTTACTATGATTGGGGTGAACACATTTCTGGGTGTGTTTTTTTTTTTTTTTTACTTTGCTACTAGATGGTGGCAGCTGACTGTCAACAAACTGGTGTAWACTGTAACTGCCTTTTTCCGCTGACTATAGAGATTGTCATTTCTGCAGACGCAAAGATGAAAGTGAGAAGGGCAGACTTGAGTAGAACTGGATACCACTAAGAAAATATTTTGTGAATGCTTTGAAGATTCTCTGGATAAAAGAATTCCTTGATTACAAAAAATGTTTGGCCATTCATGCATTGTTAGATGATGTCTTCGTGTACTTAAGCACATTCAGAAAAGTCTGTCTCTTTCATTTCATGGTCAGATAAACCTAATTGCTCCCCCACGGTATGTGATGACCACCACTACTCTGGAGCGAACCGAGGGTCTCTCCATGCTCAACCAGGCCATGGCCGTCATTAAGGAGAAGATTGAGGAGAAAAGAGGCGTCTTCAATGTCCAGATGGAGGTCTGTGTTCTCTATCTAGCCCATATTAAGCTCAAAATTGTTGTTTTTTTTTTTTTTACAGGATCTATGCTGTTGTAGTTTTAGGAATTTGTGCTGCACATTTCATCACTGTGTCTATATGTGCTTCCAGCCTAAAGTGGTGACTGAAACGGACGAGACGGAGCTACAGAGACAGCTTGAACGTTTGGAGAGGGAGAACGCAGAGGTGGACGGAGACGATGATGCTGAGGAGATGGAGGCCAAAGCTGAAGATTAACAAGCCCTCAATGTGGAAATGGATTTGAGGAGGTGCAGCAGCAGCAAGCAGACCCTCATGGAGGGGATACAGAGATATTCAGAGTATGAACTGTTTTTGTATCCTAACAAAGTGAAGTGGTTAAATAACATGTAAAAGGAAAAAAAAAATGTAAAATTAAAATTTATACACAAACTAATTCAACGTTGAGTCTTGAGTTGGCACCAAATGTGGAAAGCTGTGATTGCTGTAACGGTGTTGAATAGTGGGACATTACTTTTGTGTTCTTTCCTACTTTGCCATTATTATGCTTTTTTTTTCTTCCATTTGTTTGTTCATGTTTTAAGCACACTATTAAAAGTGAGATCTTAAATCTTAATTGTTCAAATTTCATAAAAATGGTTGTGCGAGTGCTCAATGATCCCACTTTACTTAAATCACAAAATCCTAAATTATTTATTTAAAAAAAAGATTACTTTTATTGAAAACACAGCCATTACTACATACAAAAACAGAGACCACTGTTTCCATCATTGCACAATTCGAGATCAATTCAAGCCAGACACTTCCAAAAACGTGGGGTCCAATTCTTTTTCTGAATGATTTTTTTTTTTCCTTCCCTCACCATTTTGAGACATTTGTAGAGATAAACTCTTTGGTACAACTCAACTGTTACCAACAAAAGTGAACAAAATTAAACTGTAACCTAGATGAGTTGTCAAATTCTACAGGTGTGGAAGCTTACAAGAAGATACTGATTTATACTTTAAAGCAGGCATGCTGAAGATACACTGAAACCCATCAGACAAGCCCTGAGAAAATGTTCACCTCGCCCGAATCTTTAGCAGTGAATGAGTTTGCTGGGATGGGATTTCAGATCCAGTGTTCACTAATCAACACAGTCACACGTAGATGGGGGGGAGGGGGGGTGAACATATATGATGTGGAAGTAATCGACTTGCTGGGTCAAATGTTTTTGCTGAGTTGCCCCGAATGTTTTTCTCTTCATGTGCCGAACTGATCAAACAGGAAAGTCAGGCGCAGCTCTGATCGTCGTTCAGTGCTTGTTCATTTGCCGAGTCCGATCTTCTTTGCTTCTGTTTCATAAATCAATAACCTCCACATTTTCACAATGAACACCTCTGCTTCTTCATCCAGCACCTGAAAAGAGGAAAGTTATACAAATGCTAAATGCTCAGGTGACGTTCAAAAATGCAATGAAAACAAAAATAAATTTAAAAAAAGCAAAACTCTCACCATGGCAACATCATCCAAGATGCCCTGTGGCGTACTGTGAGCCATCACCTGTAGGGAGAAACATGAAATCTATTATCGTCATAGCTATAAATAACTATTAGAAGAATGATCCGCGTAAGCACCAGCTGATCTGCATCGCATTTAATCTTTACATCAGATGCCAGTAGATTTGAGCAAAAATAAATACTGTACTGCAAAATACATCCCCAAAGGTGACAAAGAACCTTCTCCATATTGCCCAACCTCCAGGCTGGTACGTTTTGACTTTTTTCTACAAGTATGCTATACTTAACTTTAAGCAAAGAACATTGAAAACCACTTGTCACAGCATTTCAACCTTTACCTTTGAGCAAACAAAGTCAACTAGAGTGGCTTCCTCCTCTCCAATGTACTCCACGATCTTCTTATTGATCCACGGCCGAATGCGCTTCTCCATTAGAGTCTAAGAAAAAAAGCATCGCAATCAACTTTAAAACTGCACCTCATCACCTCACTGTAGCAAAGTTTATCATAATTGTATTGTAACCACAACTGAATTTCAGGCATAACTTTTACATTCTGATTCGTTGACTGCCTCACTTGAGTCAAGCTCTTGTGCTATCTCTTGTAGCAATCCCAGAGTCAAATTCCCTTAAAACGAAATGTGTTTAAACTGTTCGTCAATGCTTACCGAGTCGACGACAGACCAGTCGAGTGGGTAGTTAAAAAGCTCAGGCTTAGCAGTAGGGATTTTCTCGATTAAACTCTTAATGTGTTTGCGTTTCTCCTCTGTATTGGCCCCTTTGCCCCCTGCTGCTCCGGCACCCTCGACTCCAACGCTGTTTTTGTCTTCGTCCTCGTAATCTAAAGGCACTAGCTTCCTCTTACGTGGTGCCTCATCCACTTCGTCGTCGTCAAAGCGGTTGAAGACGCTCTCTACAGCCAGCTTCTTGCGTTTACCCAAGGCTTGCGGCTGACTGGGGCTACCTGTGGCACCTTGCGGAGAAAGACGGAGGATATCAGGAATGCTATGCATAGAAACACTACGGATAAACAGTGCTATAACTGGGAGGTTGACGAAGGAGGAAAAAAAAATAAGTAATATCTAACATTTAATTAAAAACCATCCTAGTTTCAAAGAACATTAACTAAAATAAAACCTAATGAAACAAACTTCTGTCCAGTAAACCCCGCCCCCCTTTTCATTTCTTCCTGCGGACTCACCGAGTTTGAGACTGAGGCCTATTTTGGGCCGGTGCTCCTCCTGTGGCTGGATTTCCGGTGGCGAGTTTTCATGGGGAATGATGATGCCGCAGGGCGACTCTTCCCTTGGAGTGTTGGGTGAGGCGTTACCGCTAGCCGAAGACACTGATGGGGCGGCCATGATGGGCCTCATCGTAGGCTTGAGACATGGCTTAGGTTCTTCCTCATCCTCCACTTCTTCTCCATCCTCTACATCCTCATCTGACTGCAACTGGGGATTCGGTCGGCGTCTCTCTCGCTCCCTCTCGCGCTCACGCTCTCTCTCTCTTCCCCTTTCTCTCTCGCGCTCTCGCTCTTCACGAGAAGGTTTGGTCTCACGCTCTTCCTCAGGCTCTGGCTTCACTGGGGGTTGCCGTAAACGCTCCGCTTCCTCTTCCATCTAGGATTTTAAATAAATAATTAATTAAATAAATGCATAAATAGATAGATAAATAAATGAACAGTTGCATTTAGGAAAAGAGGGTCAAAGTCTAACTAAGGAGTTACAAATTTTATTTTAACTGAGCAATTTAAAGGAATATGATACGATCTCTGTACTGTTACAGGAAAAAAGGTAAAGAATAAAAATGGAGAAAAGTTAAAAATCCTTCATTCATTTACAAATTATATTACAATTGTTTAATTTATTAAAATGCAATTTTTGCATGGAGAAGATTGATGCATGGATTATAATAGGAGTTTAAAAATTCACGCACACACCCAGGTGTGCACTAGAGCACTGTACCAATAAGAAAGGCACTACATTTCTGGCAAGAACATTGTGTCCATTGACATTTAAAAGCACTGTTCATCTAAAATCAATGTCCAATACAGAAATGCAAAAATAAAGTGAAGGGTTAAAAAATAAATAAATAAATAAAAAGCCTTTGAGAAACAGGTCTGCACATTGCATCACTGATTTCATTGTAACTGGATGTAAGAAGACGGACGTACCCTGCGTAGCTCCGCATCTGGATCAGGATGTCCCTCAGCCAACAGTCTCTGCCTAATCTCCTCCAGCTCCTCCTTCTCTCGTTTCCTGTCTCTTTCATCCAGCTCCATCTCTTTCTCTCGATCACGCAAACGTTTCTGCAGTGCACTGCCCCTACAGGCCAAACCAGAACAGCACAGTTAAAAAAAAAAAAGAAAAGATTCATCTATAGAAGATAGGTGGTTATTTCCATTGATTTGAATGATGAACTATTTATTCTGTTGCATTTTCAGAATAGGTTCTGCTAGCAGACTTATCAATGCAGCAATGTCGATTCTATGTTTTAAAAACCTGTGTAAATTTGATGCTTACATGTCAGTGTCACTGCACAGACCAACAGTATCTGGCTTTTCTAATATCTATTGGTGCAGGTGTTGGTTTACACTGAGTAAGTAGCTTATTAGTCGTTTTGTTTGAAGTAGATTATTAAATCTGGCACATGACTGTTCATAACATCTCTTTTAGTGACATCTCTTTTACTCTTTTAACATTTTGATTTCACTTATGGTACAGGTTAAACTTCAGGCAGATCTCCGAGTACTGCAACAGYGTGATTTAAGTAAAACCGTGTCATTTAATTTAAAGCAGTCAATGACGCTGTCGGTTTATAATCTAGCACAGAACTCCTCCTTCCACTTAATTTTTTTATTTCATTTATGGGGCAGGTATGTACTGCCAAAATTGTATTAAATTCGGTCCAGCTAGTTCTGCATGATGCTGTGACAAATTGGCTGGACGGACGGATAGACAGACAAACAGAAAAAAAAAATTCTGAGAAAGTTCTGACCAATGTACAAACAAAACTTCTCTTTTATCTATTTAGATTACACATTCTTTAGCTTCATATCTGACCATATGACCATCCTGAGATGTAGAACAAACTTGTAAATTACTTGTAGTATTTAGGGTCGTCCCGGTCGTCGTCATAATCCTCCAAGAACTCCTTTAGCCGTTTGCCTTCTTTCGCCTGATTGAGAGAGAAATGAGGGAAAAAGCCGTTTGTAATTGTACACAGTGAACACAAAGGGCAAATTTAAAGCAAAGCAATAAGAGATCTCCCTTACTGTCTCTCTCTTCCGTTCGTCTTCTCTCTCCGACTCCTTGAGGTAGTCTCTGGCTTTTTTTCTCTCTCTTAGTTCCCAGTTTTTCAGCCTCTGTAACAGCACATGAACCACAATGCTCAGATTAATTATGCACTGGAATCCGAACACACAAGACGATCTTGTAAAAGAACAAAGATCCAAACTGTACCAACCTCCTGATACGCAGCCTCCTTCTCCCGAAGCTTCCTTTCCAGCTTGCGACGCTCATAAGCTTCCTCTTCATCTTCCTCACGGTCCCGTTTCTTGTCCTTTTCTCTTTCACGGTCACGGCTTTGCTCTCTGGAACATCAATCACAACGATCAACTGAGAAGAGCATCGTTTTGGCAAGTAACAAGGGTAATGGGGAAGTGTGATACGGTCATGTGCAAGCTAGTCGCAGTAATGCCATGGCAATCTACAAATGTGAAGCTAAAATGATTATAATACAATGACAGTACATTCAGTTCCACTCTTATTTATACTCACCTAGATCTGCTGCGAGCTTCACTGTGGTCTCTGCTTCTGTCCCTTTCCCGCTCTCTCTCCCGCTCTCTCTCCCTTTCTCGCTCTCGCTCTCTGTCCCGCTCACGCTCCCTCTCTCGTTCTCTCTCCCTTTCCCGCTCTCGGTCCTTCTCCCTTTCACGCTCCCTCCGCTCACGCTCCCTCTCTCGCTCCTTGTCCCTCTCTCTGCGCTCGCGTTCCAGCTCCTGCCGCTCCTTCTCCCGCTTTCCTTTCTCCTCCTCGAGTTTCTGCAGAGAGGGACAGACAGCGAGACTGAGCGTTCATATGGTTAACAGATGAGGAGCACAGTATAATTCTAGTCTAGACAGCAGTGATGAAGTGGTTTACAGTTCCTGTCCTCTATAAGGGCTACAAAAACTGACAGTTCACCCACCTCAGTGTCAGCAAGTGAAATTTTTGACATTTCTATCTCAAGAGCTATATCAGAACCCTGGAAAACCACTTTTACTTCCAGCCCTGATTGAGATATTTTTAAATCAATAAAAAGAAAGGAGCACAATCAGGTAAACAGGACGCTGTAATCTTTCCACCTCATAATATCAGCAAGAGAAAGACTTCAATCCTTGTGAAACTAGTTGTTTTGGACTTACAGGTGTTGAGCTATGGATTCAGAGCTTCGCTGCCCCTACAAGCCTTTATGTTAGGCCTGGGAGGAAAAGCAGGTCAAAGGATTTGCAGGAGAAAAATCAACTCAGAAAAACGTTTGTTTCTTGTTACATGTCCACACATGACAAACAACTTCCAAAACATTTTGTGAAAACGTGGTGACAGCAGCATTGCATAAACGGTATTCTGTTCATCTCTGTGATTGGACAGAAAGGGCAACAAATGAATTTGTAGAGGCTGGCTTACCCCATCTGCTGGTTGCCTGGGTTTTCCATGGGCTCAACTTGGTGAGTATGAAAAGACATTTTAGGCAGGAAAACACCCACGGTTTTACAAATAAATCTGTATTTACATGCCATCGACATCTTCACTCGTTATGATGTGTTTTGAATGACTTTTGGCTCAAGTGTCAAAGAAACTGGTTACAACTTACATTTTTGATAGGGATAAATCCAGAAAACCGTGAGTGTGATGCATGATGCAGAGAGAGCGAAGGGGAAAAACACAAGTAGAGTAAAAGAAAGAAAGAAAAGAGAGAGGAATGGTGGGTGAGGCTAGAAGCAGAGGTGAAAAAAGACAAGTGAAACTGGTCATCTAAACTGGGTTAAATAGTGGAATTAATTGCCTTTCACAACCTTCAAGTAATGTTTGAAACCTCAGGACTTTTGAGTAGACCTGGACCGTGTTGCAGAAAGAGAGAGACCCTTATTTCTCCGTCTATAAGAAGTTACTCATTCGTCCCTATTTGGAGTGTATATATATATATTTTTTATGTTTTCTAACAGCTTCACTGCATGTGTATTTCAAATAATTTGTAACCGTTACATACTTCATACCAGAATACTTACTCTCTCCAACATGAATATATTGTTGTCTCAGGGTTCTTCCTACCTCTCGTTCTCTCAGGAATGTGCAATGCTTTTTAACTRCCTTGGATAGAAGATTTTTCCGGATATTAAAATAGATGCAAATATAAATATATAGGATAGATCCTTTAGAGAGGTAATGTAGCGCAATGAAACACGAACATATGTTTCATGATTGACTGCTCACACTCTGACCTGACCATACTCTCACTCGTTAGGAAATCAATAATTATTTCAGTCTGACTAAATCTCCAATTATTTCATGTTTTTATCATGAAATGTGTTTGATTTCTCATGAAAAAGACATGACAACAGAGCTGTCAACAGATTTTTGTGGATTTCGATTCAATTCCACTCATCTTTACTGTCTGATTTTGTCTCAAACAACTTTATTTTATACAAGGTAGTAAAAATTGCTAAAGGTACTTAATCAAAGAAATTGAGTATCATGATTGTTTAAATGCAATAAACTACTGACAGTCATTTCCAACAAAATTTCGCTTAAGTTGCATAACTGATTTAGTTGCACAGCTCTGAATAACAAGCAGAATTGCTTTGGCTGATGTAGGTTTGTCGATACCATACAACAGTGTTGCTACAACATGATCAAACTAAGAAATGCACATTTTTTGGGAAGGTTTTGGACATTTAGATATTAGCCAGACTGACTGGATTTATGGCTTTTGTTAAGCTGAATCTGTAACTGGCATTTTTGTATGCAAAAAAAAAAGTAAGACACACTAATTTTGGTTATATTTGTCTTTTCAATAAGTCTCTTCAATTTATTTTATATTATTAACATTTATATAATATCCTTACAGATGAAATCACTAATAATGCGTTCGTCCATTCATCCGCTCATTCAGGATACGCTTTATCCTGATGACRTGGTAGGCGATACTTTGCTACACAGCAACTACTTACCCACAGTTGCGTACATTTTGCTTACCTATAGCTGAATGATACGATCCAATGTTATTCGGCTCATCAGCTATTGCTCTGATTTTTTTTTTTTTAATCAAACAACTATAAATATATCTTCTGTGGAAATCAGTTATTTGTGCTTAGCAAAAGTCGAAGGTACATGTAAACTATGCTTGAAATGATTCTGAAATCATGGTCATGTTGATAGTCACTGCTCCAATAAATTCTGTCTGGAAGTGAAATGAACCATGTATGACAACAGGGAACTAGTATTCTACTAGAAAAAAAAAAAAAGAGTGAAGAAAGCAGAAAGAAGGAAATAAAGTTAACAAAGGCACACAAGCAAGTGGAAAAGAATGAAGGGTTCACACACACAGCTAGCTCATACCTGCACAAGTCTTCAGGGTATCCTCGTGCTGTGGAAGGGCGCCCCCTACTGTCACATACTGTGTGACACAACTGTGCCACAATTCAGTGGTTATTCAGTCAGCTGTAATCATTTATTGCATAAACATCATCTTAAATGGGGGGGGACTCACACAGGTTCACAGGCCTCTTGGAGATAGAGGTGATCGTGAGGTAAGGATAGGCTTGTTTGCAAACTACTGATATTTGCCTCAACATTACATTAAATTCTAATTTAAATCACCGAAATTCCCTCCCCCAAGTCACAGCACTGTTGCTCCTGTGCGAGTCCTCCAGAAGGGGGCGCCCAGTATATGTAGAAAAGAATGGGAAGATCATACTTACATCCTATCCTTGCAACTTTTTCCCAAAGATGTGAGATTCATCTTGCTTTAGTCACCATATGATCTCTATCATAATGGTGGGGTTTAATGAACAGATTAGCTTGGAGGGAAGTTTACATTATGTGCATGCATTTTTATTTCTGACTAAAAATTGGAGGAGCTCTCAAAATTTTAGGCCCTCWAGATCGCGAACCTTGTCTGTCTGCCTWGTCTCTGTCTGTCCATCTCTCTTTTGGCAATTTTTTTTTTTTACGCAAGACACTGAACCAGGAAAGAAAAATGCGATGGTGACCGAGACCAAAATTAAACCTAGTCTTGGAATCTGAGTGACTAAACCTTAGGGTTTCAGGCTGAATAAAAGCTGAGTCTATGAAACTCGATTTCATGGCCACTGAACCCGAAACCCGATGCGTTGTTGAAGTTCAGGCAACCTAAGAAAGCAATCTGTGGCCTGCTAATTAAAGCCAACGTAACCTTAAGGTTCCAGAAGGCTTAGAATATCTATTCTAGTCATGTTTCTTCAGGTTTGTGCTACTATCTGAACTAGGTGTACAGGATTTTGTTGCACTAGCTGGGAAGTGGAAGAAGGTTGTAAATGTGTTACCTTGTGGGTGTCACGGAATTTGTTGATCTCCCTGGAGATCAAATCTCTTTTGTCTTCTTCCATTTCTATGGCGTTGATGTCCTCCTAAACAGGGAAGACAGACCAAAAGATACCACTTAAACCACAAGCTTAAAACAGAGGTTTTACAAATTATTAAACCTAGTGCCAGTCCACCACCCGGCACCAGCATCTTTGGTGCAAATCTGAGCCCAAGCTCGATATCAAACCTCCCCTTTATCTCTAAGATTCTGGAAAAAATATTTACCACAGCAGCTATGTTCATATCTATATAGAAATAGCCTACACCAACTGTATCAGACAGAATTTAGGCCTCATCACAGCACAGAGACAGCAATCGTTAAAGTAGTAGATGACCTCCTGTTGGCCTCTGATCACGGATGCATGACTATGCTTGTGTTACTCGACCTCAGTGCAGCTGTTGACACCATTGACCATAGTATTCTCCTTCACAGATTAGAAAATGTAAAACAAATTAAGGAAACAGACTCTCTTGGCTCAGATCCTGTTTGACTGATCAAATGGTGACTATTCTCAAGCAGAGTTTGGTGTTCGACAGGGTTCGGTTTTAGGCCTTGCTTTTTTTTCCCGCTTTAGAAGCTTCCACTGGGCAAAATAATTCATGATTATGCTATTAAGGTTTCACTGTTATGCTAATGAGACACCGTTATATGACTGAGCAAAATCAGATGAGCGAAAACCAAGCTTAATAAAGTTGACCAATGTGTAAAGGACAGAGATTCCCTCTGCCTTCTGGAGCCGTCTAACCCGTCCTGGAGTCCTGCTTCTGGTTGGAGATCTCATCGCATGGATGCCCCGTGTGGTCTGCCTGGATTCGTATGGTGGCTGGGGATGGTTTCCATTAAACCTATCCTATCATCGATTGATGCTCTGGCGACCTGTGACTTCAGTTGTTCGATAGCTCAGGACCGGAATCTCCTACAGTCTACCTGAGCCTCCAGGAACAAACTGGACTCCTTTTAATTTTAACACATCTCCTGTTACACTGAACTTCCAGTACACATTATTATGCTGATCAATCTCTGCTATCCGTTATCACCCAGATGAGGATGGGTTCCCTGTTGAGTCCGGTTCCTCTCAAGGTTTCTTCCCATTACCACCTCAGGGAGTTTTTCCCTTGCCACCATCGCCCTCGGCTTGCTCATCAGGGACAATCTTATCATTTTGATTCATACACATTGCATACAAACTTACTTCTTTTTATAGTGTAAAGCTGCTTTGCGACAATGTCAATTGTTAAAACGCTATATAAATAAAATTGACTTGACTTGATAAGAGACTGGATGTTTAGCTTCCTTCTGCTTAATCCTGTTCCATCAAGTGCAATCTTGGTGTGATTACAGATTCCAGTAGTTCATTTGAAGGACATGTAGATATTACAAAGATTAGCATTCTTTAATTTCAGAACTATTGCCAAGATAAGGAATATTTTGTCACTAAACAATGGAGAAAAAAAAATAGTTAATGCTTTTATAACTTCTAGGTTGGACTATTGTAACACCTAGTTGCTCAACTTGGTGCATAAACAAGCTTCAGTTAGTCCAGAATGCAGCAGCGAGAGTCATCACTAGAACCAGAAGATACAATCACATCAGCCCTGTCTTATCTACACTGCATTGGCTCACAGTAAAATTTCAAATTGATTTTAAAATATTACTTTTGACGTATAAAGCATTAAATGGTCTCGCACCTCAGTCCCAAGTGAACTACTAGTGGCTTGCGATCTGCACCTACTTCGATCAAAGAATGCAGGCAGCTTGTCAGGACCACGCATTATGAAAACTACAGCTGGAGGCAGAGCTTTTTCTTACAAAGCCCCAAAGTTATGGAAGTCTTCCCCACTCTAATTGACCACTCAGGTTTGTTGAGGAGAAGTGTTTGGTTATTTGACAACCCAGGGAGCCCTCATGTCCGTTTCTCCTTCCGTCTCTTCCTTTTAAGTAATGCTGTCATAGTTAGTTCTACCGGAGTCCCGGTTTGAGCTCTGCACTAAATACACATTTACCTTGTACATTATATGACTGTAACCATACCCAACTTATCTCTCCTTCTCTTCTCTCTCTTCCCTCTCTCTCCCCCTGTCAAGCTACACATGTCGCTCCTGAGCTGTTAGTGATCCAGACCCCCTCTGCCCTCTGGACCTCTCTGACTCGTCCTGGTGCCGCGCTTATGGTTAGAGATGTTGTCAATTGGATGCCCCATGTGGTCTGTTTGGGATGCGTGTGGTGACTGGAGACGGTTCAACTTTACCATACAAACAGGTGATCTCTGAGAACTTGTGACTGCAGTCGCTCAATAGTTTAGGACCGGAGTTTGCTACATTCTAGCCGCCTGACACACAGTATGACTGTAGATCAATACCTGCTATCCGTTATCACCCAAATGAGGGTGGGTTCCCTGTCGAGTCTGGTTTCTCTCAAGATATCTTCCTGTTCCCATCCTTGTCTTCATTGTTAATGTTTTCATTAAGTAAAAATAGACATTGCGAGGAGTTAACCAGGATTTAAAATAAATGTACACATCCCTACATACAACACAACAATCAGCACACCTCTTCTTTTTTCTCCTTCTTCTTCTTCCGGCGGCTGGACTCGTCATCCTGAGAGGGAGCGTTGAGCTCGCTGGAATATTCCCGAATCAAGCCATCAATCGCTCCCTTCACTATCTGGTCCCGTTTCTGTGTTTCTTCATCCAAAACGTCCTCTTCCTCTCCCCCATCTTCAGCTTTGTCGTTCTACCAGAAGGAAAAGAATAACCATGAGGCAGTGTATACAGAAACGCACAAACAAAAAATCCATGTACAACCAAGTAAAATAAATAAAGGAAAATGTACACACCAAAAAAAGAATAGTTGTGCATAAATAAAATACCATCATGTTAAAATGTTATAAAATTCACAGACATYGCACCTTTGAATCTTGAATCCAAAGAGCCATTACTTTTGCACTCACCCCATTGGAGCTCCTCTTTTTGGCCTTCCACTCATCCAGCTGAGCTTTAGTTTTGGCATCAACCTTCACCAGCAGCTTCTTCTCTCCAACCTGCAGCTCATGCAGTAGCCGAAGAGCCCGCAGAGTCGACTCGGGCTCCTTATATTCACAGAAACCAAACGCTGAGGAAAGACATAACCAAAAAATACTAATGGGTCAGGGAAAAGTTACGGCATGTAAACAGCATGTAGAACACAACAATGATTTGTGCAAGACCGTATTTGGTTCTTACCTTGTAGTTTTCCTGAAGCTCCCTGAACTCGTTTCCAACTCAGAACCAAACCACATTTCTGAGCAAAAAAGAAAAAACAGCCATTAAGAGCAGGCACATTTTACTGAAAATGTGTAAATGATTAAAGATGAAATCCTCCTTTTTGACTCTGAGTGAGAGAGTAAGGCCCTTGATCACAGAGAAAATGATTTTCCTCCTTGCACCTGATCTCCATGAACAACACTTTGTCAACACTGACTTCTTCCTACTAAAACATTATAGAATTAACGGCTGCATTCACACTGCAGGAAAAAGGGACCCATATTTGAATTTTTTTTTTTATTTACCAAATCCGTTCTTTTTCTTAAACTGCTCATGATAATTTATTTAATGTGATCTGTATCTGGCAGTAGACTAAAAAGATCATGCCCAGACTCAAGCACATAAGCGTCACACATGTTCAAAAAAAATAGAAAAACTTTATCCAGCCACTTCTTTGGCTCATTTCTTTAGTTTCTTTCGTTCTTGTTTTTAAAGTATTAGCATTCCTCATCAACTACAGTTAGGTTCACCTATAGCCTTGTTAGGCCATTTCTTTCGAAATTTCTTCACACCCGGAGTAGATAAAATGCAATGGATAAAAAGTTACCAGTGTAAGTAAAACTAAAGTACATTTTCCTGCCTCATTTTTGTAAATTATCACTAGCTATTAATGTATCTGTGCAACTGAAATCATACCGGCAACAGTCAACATGAAATGTGACTTTGAATTAGTAAACATGCCTCAATCAACAGGTGTGTGTTGTAATGGCCGAATTTTGGGTGCTTGCATAAACGTAAATAATTAAGTAATAAATTTCAGTTGGATTGCATGACAATTTCTGCTCATTGAAGACAGCACTACACTGATACCTCACTCTCCACCTCCCTCGCTGCCATCCTCCATCTTTTCTAGTGCAAAACTAATGAGTATTGTGCTGTATTGACCAACAACTCATGACATTCTATATGACTGTTCAGACTGAGGTTGCATTATAAAATAAATAAATTAAATAAAATGAAATCAGATGTGCATCTGATTTACTACGACATATGGAAATGGCTCAAATCAGAACTTTAAAGATCAGACTCCATGTTGTTTGGGCTGCTCACAACGATGTGACGAAAGAGGAGAAGGAAAAAAAAAAATTTGAAAAATCTGATCTGGGCAACTTCAGCCAGCGGGGTGAATGCTGACTTTTACCATTACCACCAGACATCTTTATTTGTGTGCTCTTTAGGCAGGCAGACGTTTTGCCACATTGGCCATACAAGGATTTTGTTCCATCAGAAGTTAAACCAAACATGATTATGGCTCGTCTGTGTTCAAGTCACAAMACCTGGTAAAATGTACCAGAAACTAAAGAGGTATGGAACCCTAGAGTGAGAAACTATATAATTCCTGTTAGAGTTCCTGCTCTGGCTTCCCACAGCACTAATGGAACCAGTATTGTTTTGGTGATTAACAGAACTGAGTCAAAGACTGCAAACCAGCCAGAGACTGAGAATGAAGTATTGTTTTTGATAGTTTTCAACTCTCCGCTCATTTCTACTGCATTTTAAAACATACGCCAGTACTCTTGGGGTAAAAGCTGACTTTCAAATAGTGTGATTTTCAGTGGGGATGCTTAACTCTGAAAATCAAGATTAACTCTGGAGATGCTGAAAAATATGCATCCTTGATGTTTGTAACCCCAGAATGCACCAAAATATACAGCACTGAAATGAAAAGATGAACGATATTACCTTGATGTCATGTTGGTTTATTTATCCCGAAAGGAACTAAAACACACTATTAGCATGTWGATTTACCACTATGTGTGTAATGTAAGTATTCAAAGTGTGTGTGCACACCGCCTCACTGTAAACAGTGTTCATATCCTTCTCAACCTGGATTCACGGAACAAAGGTTGCTACAGACTCCTGCAAAAGGAGACGATTTGCTCACGAGGGCACAGTTCTTGGCGGATCTTAACACTCTCCTTTAACATTCCCCACAAGTATGCATCAGGTGTCAGGGAATTGTTCTTCCACCTTTTTAAACTCYGTCCTCATTTAAGACCACTTCCATAAGATAGGAAATACTACTCAATTATGAACACTTTTTCTTCCATTGAGAGACCATTTTCCAACAACAAGTCCACAACACAACTTCCTTTTCCCTACTGGGAACAGGCGTGTCTGGAGCTACGCCCTGTCGACAAACCCGAATGCATGTCTTAGATGTGCGAGTTTCAGTGCTGTATATTTTGGCGTAAAGATGTGCTTTTGATAAGATGAGCCAGTCGTACTCCACTCCATCTCCTAATAAGACATTTATTTCTTACAGAACCTATTTAACATCAAGGAATTTGAGATATATTTAACAAACTGTAAGATGAACACCCATCTTTTTCTCTAAAGTCAATAAAAATGCAGTGCAGAGCTACAGATTACTCCGTGTGACCACGCAGCTAGCTCAACACCAGAAAACGCCACTACTTACTGACAGCAGTTGTCTGATCAACATGTCTGATGCTTTCTCTGAGATGTTCCCTACAAATACTGTTGTCGTGGGCCCGCTGTTATCGTCAGATTCCTTCGCACTTGCAGCTGGAGCTTCTTTCCTCGGGGCAGCTACTTTACTGACCACTGGCATCGAGGTGGGCACAAGAACCTGGACAATCCATCAACAGAGGCATTTTAAACAATTATTTTGATTAAACTATGCTCTACACAGCTGAAATAGTAGGAGCATTTAAAATAATATATGTATATATATATATTTTTTAAGTATGAAAATTGTTGATTTTCACTAGGTAAGTTGGTTTACCGCAGGAGTTGGGGTCATAATGCCCATGTGAACTGGAATCATTGGGGCTCCTGTTCAAGGAAAAAAAAAAGGTTAGTGAAGCTCTGTTCCCAGTATCACTAAACACATGTTTACCAGGCTCCAACATAATTCAACACCATTTTGTAACATTCTGCGTGTGACAACCAGTAGCAATCCTTGTCACTGGGGGTGGTACCTTCAAATGTAATATTTTGTATCTTGAAATGTCCTCATTTATCATTACCATGCATGAAATAAGGGTACATTCCCAAAGACAAATTGTTAGTCTTTCGGCTGCTCCCATCTAGAGTTTGTCACAACGGACATTCTGATACACACACACACACAACTTGGCACAGGTTTTACACCAGATGCCCTTCCTGACGCAACCCTCACATTTTTTATGTGGGCTTGGGACCATCACTGTATCCACTGGCTGGGGTTTGTGCATTGGATAGGAATTGAACCCCGGCCTTATGCATGGCAGGCTAGAAACCTTACACTGAGCCATCAATGCCCATTCCGAATGCTAAATACTACTTTTTTGAAAGCGTACCATAAGGCCCAGCTATCCGCGATCGGGTGCAGAGACAGTAAGGAGCATGGTGCAGAAGCAGACCTCAAACCTAAGTCACAGGCTCATGATTTATATCRTCACACWTTACCTGGTGGCATCGAAGGAGGAAAGCCAGCAAACTGTGGTGGAGGGATCCCAGGGGGCATGGTAGGGATGCCAATTTGTGGCCGGTTGAGATGTGGAGGAAATGACATCTTGGGCAGATCACCCACCTGGAGCAGAGGGGAAGGATAACTGATTACTTAAGAGAAATAATCAGCAGACAAATACAGCAGCAGTAGCAACCATTAAACAACACAATGATCCCTGTACACGGCAGCCATCTTAATCTGGCCTAAACTACAGCATTCCCTTCTGTTAGCTCTTTAACTTAGGGTTACCTTTTAGTCCTCACTGAAAACAGCGTTTAAAACCACAACTCCAGGCCCTTATTTTTAACAATAGTAATAAATTCTAGTAGTTATAATGATGACGCTAATATTAATAAGAGGCAGTTAATTTCAATGAAATGGAAGCTCGTTAAAATTATACTCAAACCTCTAAATAAATCAACAGTTTGCTGCTAGAAGCTTAATAAATCATTTCTACGCCGACAAAATGTCAGCTCTTGTCTATGATGTGATGCTAGCGCAGGCGGCTAGTAACGTCACTAACAGCTGATTTATCTGGATATGTCTGTTAAAATATCGGACTATTTTGTCCGATTCTGAAACGTCTAACTTTTAGTTTTTGAGAAAATTAGACTACAAAACACGACGCGTTTTTCTTCGCTTTTTTCCTTCTGACCCATCTCTCCGAGCATGCCAGGCTAGCGCCTAGGCTAATCACTCACTACCCGCTAGCATTGTTATCATGCTAAGCTAAGCTCGGCTAGGATAAGCTAAGCGAAGCCACATCGGGAGCAACTCAAAATGAAAGCGCCAACTCGTGCTTCTCGAAGACWTAAATGAATTGTCCTTCAATGTTTGACAAAAAAGACCCAAGCTTATATCTCCAAAATCGACAAATTGACTACATGATAGATTTTGCTTACCCAGCTCGACTACAATTAACGTTTTTTTTTTTTTCTCTCACGGAAAATGAAGTTTAAGCTAACCCGGAGCCAAATCGGCGAAATCAACGATCAAGCCTAACAAGCTCACTTCCGGTAGAACTGCATTGTTGGAAAATTCTCAATAAATTAAAAGTCCTAATAGAAACACATGTCACGGAGGATGCGTTGTAATTTCAAATATATTCCATCACCCTGGGCAGATTTTTGTCATTATTTTTAATTTACAAAATTTCTAACTAAAACTAACTAGAATATGTTTGGTGTCTGCTTTCTATAATCAGTTTCAAATTATTTATTTTTATTATCTTTATTAATTTTACATTATTAACAACCAACAACTTGAAAACAAATACACATTTAACACAGCACCTAATAAAAAAAAAGAAAAAAAAAACACAATAAAACTAACAATTCAACGATTGCGCACATACACTTAAAAGTAAATAAATAAATAAAACTAGAAAGTAAATAACTAACTATGCTGCCAGGGCAATACAATAAATATACAACATGCATCAGTAGACTATGAGTAGTTAAATATGTACAGTAGTCCTGTCATTATCCAGATATGCAA
>QMIH01001050.1:0-19354 GCA_003987875.1 Clarias batrachus
TTAGAAGAACAAGAGGGCCCTGCGCACTCAGTGCTTGGGCCCTAATAATAAATACTTAAATGAACGCACAAACGAGAAATAAATAATGTATAATACATAACAGAACATAGCACTGCCACACAATAATTATATATCTTTCCTAGTTTACCATGAGGCAGTAACACTTTTTCTTTTCTTCTTTTTTTTTTTGGAGAGCGAAAAATATTTGTATTCGTCATAACATTCCATCGAGTGTTTTTAAACAGGACAGCATCTCTATCAGAAAAGGACCGGTAGTCTACTTGTTATTAAACTTAGACATTTTTTTAATTTTTACACTGACTGTAGTAAAACTCTACTCTATTGTTATTTAACTGAGTAAAGAATGATTATCGCTTCTGCTCAGCTATCTAACACTTTTATGTTACAATACTGTGATCCTTTTCATTGGTGCCAGGAAATACCTTACTCCTATTGTACGTACAACACTGAACCTAAACAGATTGATGGAACGACGTAATGACATGATGGACCGAACACGTAACCAATACGGGACACTGTAGTCTGTAGTAAACTCATTAGCTAAGCGTTTCTGCGGATGAGACTGTGGGTGTGATTTGTTCACGGCCCCCTTGTTTTTTTTGTTTTTTTTTTTCAAAGATGAATTCAGGCTGTAAATCAGCGCCTGTTAGCTAACACAGGTAAACATGGGATAATTCTGGTGTGATGATCGTCGTGTGAACGCTATGAGCAGAATACTGGCTGTACCGCCTTCAGTCCGAAGGTTTGAGGTGAGTCTACGGTTCCCACTCTTCGTCGTGGTGCTGCGAGGCGATGATCACCACCACTGTGAGGATGGTGCAGAGCACAATGGAGGCGATGCCCACCGCCAGGCTGATGAAGGAGAAGTTACGCGCCTCGCGTGATGCAATCTCCGCCGACACCATGTCGCCCCGAGCGACGGCTGTACGCACCTACAGTAACAAGGAAAGGAAAAAAAAAAAACACTTGTGTCTACTTGTGTTTAGTTCATAAAAACACATGAAAAATTTTTAAGTATTAAGTAATTATGCTCTGAGATGAATGCCAATGTACTGTAGTTATGATCATCTGGTTTATTAGCTGTCATCTGATTAGGTCTTGTAGAATAAAATAGGAAGTTACTCAACACTGAAATTGTTTTACGCTCTTTAACTTTAATTAGCTATTGTTGTATACGGTTGTTGGTAGGAAAATAAGCAATTCAGTTACGTATCACGATTCTTTTATGTTGCAATTCATGCATAGTCACACTGATTTATTTATTTATTTATTTATTTCATGTATACAGGGGAATTCATTCAAAAGAGAGCCTGAATATTCTGTAATAACTCTCGCTAGGATGAAGCAATCTGAACGAAACAATGTACAATGTGCTCCTCAGTACATGGAGCTTCGAAAACTCCAGGATGCCCCTGAGTCAGATTGATAATAAGTAAGTCGTCTGAAATGGCTGCTATTCAAAGTATTCACACATTGGCACACATTTAGTAAATTATTCGCTAAATTTGTTTAGAATTGTGACGAAATCTGGAAGAAAAAAAAAGTTATGTTGCATAGAGATACAGTAAAACCTCGGATTATGAGTACCTTGGTCTGCAAGTTTTTCGCAAGAAGAGCAAAAATTTTGAATACATTTTTAAATCCTACACATTAGACCCCTCCTCCTCCTCCCGTCTTACTGGTTTCAATTAGTGATGGGTCGTTCATGAACGATTTGTTCTTTTTGAACGAGTCTTTAACATGACTCAGAAGAACGAGTAGTCTTGCAGAATCATTCGTTCATTTTCTACTGGGCGAGCATTTGCAAATCAACGCAAAATCTCTGTAGGTTATGTACAGGAAACAGGATTGAACGCTTCTCCTAAATGAGTCTTCCAAGTCCCGAGTTGTACGTTCTTTTTTTCACGTGACTCCCATAGATGCTATGTTGTGCAATAGATTCAAAAGAACGAACGACTCAGACTTGAAGATATAATGGTGAGCCGCTCATTCTGTTTATAATATGTCCTTATCTGCATTTAAATATTTTCATTACTGGAACTATAGCCAAACTTTGTGTATGTAGACACATTGGAGGTCTGTTTATTGAAAAAGTAACATTTTATTTTATTTCTGGTTAAAAGAATGAAATGAACTAAATGACTAAAAAAAAATTGTTAATTTTGATGAACGAGATTCAAATAACAGTCTCACTAAAATGATTCAAACTTCCCAGCACTAGTTTCAATCACTACAGCTATGCTTCTTTTCAAAGGTAAAGAACAAGTTAATTTGTTTTATTTTTACTTCATATTTTGTATTTATTATTTTTATATGAATATTTTTGGGTTGTGGAACAGAACATAGAAATTTCAATTATTTCTTATGGGGCAAATTCACTCTGATATACGAGTGTTTTGGATTACAAGCATGCTTCCGGAACGAATTATGCTCACAATACAAGGTTCCACTGTATTCAGAAAATTGCGATACTTACAGAAAACTTAATATAATCCTAATATAATCTTAATCTTAATATAAATCTAATCTAAGTATCGTGATGATATTATATCAGGTGATCCCTGGTGATTCTCGTCCCTACCTGTTAGTGCACTGATTAGTCCATTTAACATATTAACTGATGGTTACACCTATACAATTGTGTCACGACAATCAATTATGTATTAATAGAATACATATATTAATGTACAATATGGACTATAGCTTTAGTGATCATTTTCAAAACTGTGTTTTTGCATGCTATTTGTGATTTTTTTCTTGCTGAGAAGGATTTTTTTTCTTCTTCTCATTTTCTTTGTTTTGCAGCGTTGTGATTTTCTAAAAGCGAGTGAACGAACACCACATGCTCCATCAGCCTGCTGGTGATAAATGATGCCTAAATTCTGAATGTCATGCCTCCTAGGACTTTCTATCATGTCATGCCTCCTAGGACTTTTTTTATACATGATTACAAATATATGAAAATGTAATGTTGGTAAAAATGTCTACGTTTATCACTCCACAGACTCTTTATATTGATAAAGATTTGTGATAAAGGTTCACCCTGAGGAGTCATTAATATTCAGATGAATTCAGGACATCGCTCTGGCCGGCTCACCTGCACGGCTTTGATGATGGCGATGATGCCTGTGGGCCAGAAGCAGCAGATGGTGGTGAGCACCGCGATGGGCAGGTAGTCGTGAGGTGGCCGCCGTGGCTCCATTAGAGCGACGCCGGGGGGCATTTGCATTGGCACCTGCCCTGGAGCAACACCTGCATGGGGTGTACCGTTAGGCATGTAAGGCTGGCCCTAGAAGAAAGAGAAAGCGAGACAAATAATTCACATGATGTTGATAGGCATGCAGTGCGAAAGTCAAAGACTAACGGCAAAAACTTTGATTTGATGTTGTAAGTTGTCAAAGTCTGTTATTTATTCAAAACTCACAATTGTTACACATCTCTATACATTATACATCATCTGCCTTACCCCTCTCACTAAATATATACTTTACACTAAATAACCCACTGTTTTGAAATACTAGTCGAAAGTGATGTTGCTCAGAACAGAACGGTGTGTGTGTGTCTGTGTGTGTGTGTGTATCGAGCCCTGACTCACCCCTGTTCCGATGGGATACACAGGTACGTAGGCAGCGCAGGGTTGCAGCTGGAGAGGATATCCGAGCTGCAGGTAACCCATGGGAGGATGGGGCACAGAACCACCAGGCCCGTGTGTCTGGACCGTGTAACCATTAGGGGCAGCCTGAGGTGGAGGGTTTCCAGGAGGGAACTGCGTCTCCTGTAGATACCCCTCAGAGCCGGGTGGAGGAGGGGGAGGTGGGTAGTTGGGCTGGGGGCCGCACCCGGGCGGAGGAGGATGTGGGGGCATGTTGGGGTCCTGCGATGGCAGGTAAGGCGGAGGAGCCATTTGGTTCAGCGGTTGAGTCATGGGCTGCCTTCCTGCTGCCTCCTCGAGACCTGCAGTCAGACAGAAACAGTCAGGTCTGAACATTTAACAGCTTGTCAGCATCAGGGATTGAAAATTGCAGACGTCCCATACAAATTAAAAACGTTGTCAAACTGTCTCATATAAATCGATTATTGTAAAATGCAGAAGGAAGAGTCGTTATTTTCTCATGTGATGAAACTCTCTCTACCAGAGGGCAGCTTTGCGGTCAGTGTGGTTTGACAAAGGTTCTGGTTTGACATTTTGATGTTCTAAGGTTTTTTTTTTTTTTTTGTGGTTTTGAATTCATCTACAGATTGAAACCTCAAACCCTCAGATTTGTTTCATAAGAAACAGGAATATAATTCAGCCTTAGCATTCATCATCCAATTCATTTTTATACTCTTAGCAAAGAAATATTCTATTATCATACAAAAAAGTGTATTAAACACCATATTTTATTTTAAATATTTATTTTAAAGATATTTTATTAAATCCATCCGCCACTTGTCACCAGGACAAGGACCTAATATACGTATCCTCATGTTGAACACCATGTAGGCAATCACAAGCACTGTACGTTTATGTTGTGAAAGATTTATTTTATTTAAAATTTCACCAATCTGCCAACACATGCCATGTATATTCTTTTAATATGCATATATGTTCATGTATTTCTTTATTTTGCATGGCTTGAAAATTATTGTGACCTTAATAAACAGGTAGTAAACAAATCATGAGTTGTACAAAAAATAGACACTTCATTGCACCAGGTACCGATATTTACAATTATGTACAATATCCTCAGTGTGTAAGTGAATGTATAAAATGTCTAATGTCCGTTATGATGTATGTGTGTGTACGTGTGGGGGTGCGTGAGAAATCAGTCGGTCTCACAGTTTTCAGTGAATCAGTCCGAGAGCACGATGATAAAAAACGTCTGTACCGTAAAGCTGTCCTGACAGGGAATAATACAAATTTTAGAAAATCCTCAACAAAACAGAGTTCACTTTCCAAAGCAGCTCTGAGACAAAATGGCATCTGTTCAAGCAAGCAGTCAACACCAGATAGCGTTTTCCTCCCTCAGCTGACCCTGCTGCATCACCGGGATTCACCACCCAATTTAAAAGCACAGTCTCGCGCGAGTATATGTGTGTTTGGGTTTTTCTATGCGTTACCTTGTATATTTCCGTATAAGACTCACTTTGTTGGACTTAAGAACGAATCCGTCTTACGAACGTGCTCCTGGAACAAAACTTGTTTGTAAATCAGGGACTTACTGTATTTGTATCCTCCTACTGAACACCATGTATACAATCACAATCGCAGCTTGTGTATATTGTATCTATCAGCACAAGCCATGCTTATTATTTGTATACACGTATATATAATGTATTTCCTTTTGTTTAGATATAGAACCTTGTCTAGATATGTCAGTTATGGGTAATGAAATGAAGATATTATTTTAACTTTAATATACATGGATAATAATGCCATAAAAAAAAATTTAAAAAAACTTTTACCCAAAGTCATTAGAAATCCATCTACACCATCTGTATATCTGTTCTGCCCCCACTAACCACCCCTCCCAAAAAGCAACAGTAATACGTTTAACTGTTTTATAAAACATAGCTTCCAGCAATTGCATTTAAAAGTCTTCATTTTAAGAAATTAAAAACTGAAACCTCAAATATGGAGCAAGTTTTCATTTAGACCAAAAATTGTGTGTTATCGTGAGCGGGGTAGAGCACTCATATCTGAATACCACAGCAATATGCCCTACATCTGTGTAACACTTTCACAAAGTTTTATTAAATGTTATTCGGCTCTAATAAATGCAGCATAAATGTTGTACTCTTAGGTTGTGCACGCGACGGCATAAATATAACTTGAGCGACTAAATCAGCTTTTTAACCTGGTGACTCTAATGCCACGTTAATTAACAGGGAAGCATTAGTTTTTCTTGTCTTGTCTCTACTGTTATAGTGGTGCTAGCATTCACTTTATCATGGTATCATCCGGAAAGGTCTGTAAGCTTTAAATTTCAGCCTGATGTCTTATACTAAAGTGCTGCTTCAGTATGTCTAGCTAATCCTATTTCTGTTTTCTGAAGTGCACCAGTGCCTGTTCCAGCGAAACACCCCCACAGCATGATGCTGCCACCCCCATGTTTCACAGCGGGGAGGGTGTTCTTTGGATTAAAAGACTCAACCTTTTTCCTCCGCACACAGTTCTGATCGTTACGGCTAAACAGTTCGATATTTTTTCATATGACTACAAAACCAGGTTGCAAAAGGCTGGTGATCAACTGTGAACTTCAGACATCTTCCTTTAAAGCCATGATGGTGTTGGACTATCTTAATGCTCGTACCCTGTGAATGGTTGATGCCTCCGACTTTTTCACAAACTAATTTTTGTCAAGGTTACCTTTTAGACCAGGTTGCTTTATCCCTGTGCCTCTTTCCTGAATGATGTAGTGTTCGCAAGATTTTCATACTGTATATGCGTATCATTTTTTGCACATCTTGAAACCTTTGGCTGTTTGGAATTTTTTCCTGAAGAGCTCTATAGGTCCACATTTGTTAGCATTTGGATATTCCCATGGTACCAACACCAACAAGGCACCTGCTCTTAAATACAGCTTTTCCTAATTAACTTCTTATTATGACAACTGGCCAATCAGAAGCTTCTAAACATCATAACATCAATTTCTTGAATCTTGCAGACTACTTAACGAGATTGTCCTTATGGATCATGGTGTACGCAACAATTTGACCCCATCTAGTGAATTAAAACTGAAATAAATCTGTCTCTAAAAGAACATGGTTCTTCTAATATGACCTTTGATGTGGACAAAAAAGAAAAAGAAATAAACAAAGAGTGAATATCTTGAGATTAAGACAGATTATTTATGGAGTTTACATTGCTAATTAAGATGAATTAAATTACTCATTTACTAAGTCTTATATCCAAAGCTAGTTAGTTTTATCTCAACCTGTGATGAGTAACGCAAGAAGCTTGTGCTCTTTTTTTGGTAGAAGCGAACAGCAATCACCTGACCATTATCATCTCTTACATGTAAGATTGCTGAAATGATTTTCTCCCATTAATCTGCACCAGCAATAATAATGTCCTCCTGTGACATTACATTGTGCCACGCAGCTGATAACCTCACATGGAAATAAGACCTTTCAAGTGTATCAGGAAGACGTTTTCCTTCAGCTGAAATTATTTCTTGTGCTGTTCTTTTTTTGAATGTGTTACACTGTGTTCCTGAGGCAAAGGTATCATGGAAATACCGTAGAAAACTGGTATGGTAATTTGGTCACCATCATGATAGTACGATTATACTGTACATAACATTGAATAATATGATGATCACCCGCCTAATATTGAGTAGGTCATCTCCTTCACCACCAAATCACAGGTGTGATACACGGTCTGTTCTGATATCTTTTTATTGGAGCCAGCATCTCTACAGTAGCTCTTGTATTAGATGGGACTACACTGGGCCAGCCTTCACTCCCCACGGGCATCAGTGAGCCTCGTACCTGTTGATCGTAATGTTCCTGTTGCCGGTTCACCGGTTTTCCTTTTATTGTACCATTTTGGGTATGTCCTGACCACTACAGACCAGAACTATCCCACAAGAGCTGGAGGTGCTCTGACTCAGTCCTCTAGCGATCACAATTTGCCCCTCGTCAAAGACACTCAAATCCTTATGCTTGCCCATTTATTCTGATTCCAACAACTTTAGGGGAAAAAAAGGATCACTAGCTGTAAAAAAGGTTCACTTGCAGCCTAGATCTCACAATTAGGCTCTTGTCACAGTAGCTATAGTTATAATATCTTGTTCCAATGCCATATGGAAATAGGTGGACTATATTAAGTGAACGTTTTTTTTCCTAATGTTGATGGATTGGAAGCAGGGTTGAGTGACTTTGAGAAACAACTCCAAACCTGCAACTCTTGCGGTATGGTATGTCTCCAGTCAGCAGTGGTTAGGACATACCAAAAGTGATCCAAGTAAAAAAAATCTGTGAATCTGCGACAGGGTCATGGGTGGCCAAACCTAACTGCTTCACATGGGGAATGAAGGCTGGCCTGTGTAGTCAGATCCAACAGAAGAGCTACTGTAGCAAAAATGTATAAAACAGTGTCAGAAGACAATGAATTAGTGTTTTGTTGGCAAAAGAGGGGACCTACTCAATATTAGGCAGGTGGTCAGGGTACGTACTGGGGCAAGTACCATGGTATACAATTGGTGTGATGGACAGTACCCTGGCTAGTACCATAACACATACTGTTCTTTAAAAAAAAAAAAAAAAAAGACAAAACATTTCTAGTACCGAAAATACCATGCATTAACACCATGACACCATGGTACTACATTGTAAGGGAGTTCATTGATCTTTCTTGACAAAGTGCGTTTCTTCCTCCAATTTAAAGATCAGTTTCCCCCCCTCACACTTGTTTGTGCTTGTACTGTGACTATAATCAATCGTACCAGAGCCTGAGAAATACATACAGTACACTGATAACATCAGATGTACATATGTGTGTGTGAGAGAGAAAGAAAAGTGAGGTACAGTACACCATTGTATTTTCACTGCAATTATTATCACATAAACCATGGTATATATAAAGTGTACCACAGTACCTTCAGACAACACCATGTTAGGCACCATAGGACTTTTTCCCTCATCATTCTACACACAATACTCCACAATGACAAAGTAATAACTAATTACTTTGTTATTACTTATTACTTTGTTATAAGTAATAACAAAGGCGTTTATTTATATTTCATGTTAATTTATTAAAAAATAAAGACTGAAATATCCCATTTATATAGGTATTCACACTCTCTGTTATGAAGCTTGCAGTGGGCTCCTACAACTTGACTCAGGTCAACCTGTGCCTAATCGACTTCATCGGACATAATTAGGAAAGGCACGTACCCGTCTATAAAAGCATCCCTCACAAGCAGATTTGAGGCGGCCATTGGCCATTGGTAATTTGATTCACTTATGATAATAAGATTATGTATTATTATTATTAATAATAATAGGAATATAAAAATCATGAGTTGTGCAAAAAAGGTGTGTAGCTCAGTTAATGGTTTGCTGGTTTATATAGTCGCATTTGGCATTAATGTAGGTTACCATGAATTGTTCTTTATAAGATTATAGGGGAACTGATTTGAAATAAAGATCATAAGAGACAACAATAATGGTCATAAGATACTTTCGTCACTTTAATTGAGTATGTGTGTTTTGCAAGTCAAATACGTCTCATAGTCCTCATTGCATTGTCGAGAACTGATGAGTATGAGCTGTTATTCTTACTCACATATGTTTTACTGTAGACATCGTTTCCTACCTAACCTGCATCGCTTACTGCTCTTTTTATAATTAAGATGTTTCGTCGTGTTAGCAGTACTACAGGAAGCTGCTCTTGGTATTTTCACAGCTTGCTTTGATTTGCACCATTAAATCGTGATGATTTTGTGTCATATACAGTACAGTACACACTAGGCTTAAATCACACAGTGTTTGATGGTATCAGATGATGAGGAAAGATCACTCTCTTGGCATCGACGCAGAACAAAAGATGTCTGAGGCCGTGACCGTGTTCTCAGAGCCCTTAGCGAACACAAACCCGGCAAAGCATTTCTCTCTCTCTCTCTAGAGGCTACCATGCCACAGAATAAAGACAAGATGAGAAAATATCTCAGCCGTCTAGATGGAGATAGATAGAGAGAGAGAGAGAGAGAGAGAGAGAGGTTTCACTCCATTACTGTGCAGATTAAAAGAAAACATTTTCCTTCCACTCTGTTAACAGGAAACGAGGAAAGACAGACACCTTGTGATGTGAGACGAACCCACAGCAGACACAACCTGAAGCAACACACCACAGCTGTCATTTTCACTTTAACTGCAAATTATTTCTGAATTGATGTGAGACCTGTATCTGTGAAATAACAGCGAGGCTTTGACAAGGAACTCATTGCAGATGGAAAAATGGGTTGCAATGTCACATCAGTGCCCTTACGTCCTTTTAGAATGGGGTTTCTGTTCTTCATCATCATCATCACTATTATTATTACTATTGTTACATGTAAGCACTGCATGTAAATTATGAAAAATACAGATTTATTGTTATGCAAATCTAGGATTGCATTAAAACGAACCTGGGCAAAATCATACAAATATAATTTCCCTTAATTTCTGTTGTTTCCTCCTGTAAATTATGACTGAAAAATTGTATACTGATTGTATACTAATAATAATACATTATTACACAACTTGACAGGGACTCCTTTTATAAACATATGTCAAAAAAACAGGCAGATTCTCCATTATCCATAATCAATTACCGGCCGTATTCCAAATCTGATCGGATTCGAGATCTGGTGCACTACCTAGGGTGCGCGCGAGAGAGAATACAGCGCGCCTGGGAAGCGCACCCTAGGTAGGGCACGCGCTCGAGTAAACACTGCGCCTGAGTAGGCGGCAAAGAGCAATTTGGAATACGGCCGCGGTTAAAAGCGTAAAAAAAAAAAAAAAAAACCTAAATTATGTTTTATTCCCCAACGTAACAGATTTATTTTTTATAAGATATAGAGTAGTAACGAGTTTAATGATTATTTCTGATAGATTTTTAAATTAGAGTTGTGGGGAAAAATAAGTAAATAAAAAATTTAAAATAAATGAACGCTACTCAGATTATACACCTGTATAAACTGGAGAAATAGCCTTCCCCTATGTTAAATATTATTAATTAGTACATTGTAATCCATTTAATTTGAGGAAAATGAATAAATAATTAACAAAGAATAACCGAACCCCTCAGCCTTACCGTGTTTAGCCGACGACATGATGCTCGCTTTATCACAGGCGACGAGTGTTCCGTTGGAAATACGCCAGCAAGCCGCGCGTGCCCTTTGTTTTAAATTTTTTTTTTAAAAAAAACAGGAGACGTTAGCAGGAGACGTTAAAAATAACGAACTGCGAGCTCCCTCAGGTCCTTCAGGCTCTCAAAGCATCTTCTTATAAATACAAGAGAATAGAGAATACGCTCTCAGGTTTTACGGTCTAACACGGTGCCAAGTGTGTTTTCACTGGATGTTTCACACCGCATACACACCACTGGAGCAGTGAGCTACATGTAGGGGAAAATGGGCTCCTGTCAGCGCATCGCATCACACTGAATTAATCACACACACGGTGTGGCTGTCTTAAAGAGACAGACCTGGAATGAATAATCAATCCAAATGACCTCAGATATACACCTCATATTATGTCTGTAATATCTAAGGTTGAGTACCGCTTTCCCAAAACAAGGTACTCTCATATACTACCAATTAATCACCTCAACCTTTCTGAACACCTGCAGGTGTGAACGTGTTACATCATTTCATTTGTAACTGTGGTATGAGCAAAAATGGATGCCCAACTTTTTGTCATTTGCACATTAAGGTGTCTCTGATGTGGTCTGACGGTGTACTTGGTTCCCGAAACAACAAGAAGAGTTTGGAGTTTTGCAAACCAAATTTGGACCAAGCTGATTCAAATGATTGAAGAGCTGAAGAGTAAACTTCGGATTAAACGCAGAGGACAGTTATCCCAGGGTTCGTTATATGATCTCGGACGACGATGCACGTCATCCGCACACGTCTGCCCAAACTTCAATTTGATCCTCCCTATAGTCCTAATCTCCATCGGACTTTAGCCTGATTGGTCCTGAAAGCAGCCCTATGTGGATTCACTTTTGATGAAGAAATGAAGACAGCGGTGCATTCGCAGCGCAGCCTAAAACATTTTTAATGAGGGAATATGGAAGCTTGACAGATGGACTAAGTGAAAAAGTGGAAAGCAAGATCATTTGAAAAATGATGCATTTTTTCTTTTTCTGAAATTTTAATTGTGAATGTGTTAAATGTAATTTGTTTGAAATGATCACAGGCAGCATTCAAAACCTGGTGAAAAGCCTTCGGAGCAGAATGGAGGTTATCATAACGTCAACTCTATGTTCACATTTTTTGGCCATAGAACGTAAAACTGGAGGCAAGTACTTCGTTTCTGCTCTAAAACACACCACTGCCCTTACTCAGTGTTTAGTCCACTGGTAACACTAAATAGCACTCACACTTGCCAAATTAAGCCTACCTGTGTTCCTGCTACAATTATTACACATTTTCCCACTCTGCTGGAAAATCCAGCTGGGGCTTAAGATAAGCTGCCAGCTGCCAAAGTACAGGCTAAGCTAGTCAAGCTAGAAGACCAGCTGGTAAATACACATTCATTCATCTTCGCAGGGAAACGCAGAACAAATCAGGAATACACACTGAATACGACACCGGTCTGCGATCTAGTATCATTGAGGTGGAACCTTGTCCCAGAGACAAGGACATGTTTTTAAAAGTATAAAGATACACAACAAGGGTACAAGATACTGTATGTACTCTTGATGCCACAGACCCAATGACGAAGAAAAATGCTGTCGTCAGTGCTGCTCAATTCCCAGTCCAATGGGCATGGAATCTTGAGGGCCGCTCCCAGGAAAAGCTCAAATGTGTGTGGAACCTCGAATGCCGATCCTGGGGAAGAATCTTGATGGGGCGTTCAGCTGAATGGTCAACATACCTTGAGCGGAGTGGCTAAGCAGGGCGGAAAAGCTCAAGAGGCATTCCCAAGGTACCTTATGGGGTGTGGCTTAGTGCTATATGCTTGAGAAGATGCAGAGGATGCCTTGTACAACCAAACCTCACACAGGTGCTGGGGGATTTTATCCTAAGGATATAGTGGCAGGTGTAGCTCAATGGTTAAGGCACTGGACTATTGATCAGAAGGTCCCAGCACCAAGTTGCCGCTATTGGGCCTGTGAACTAGGCCTTTAACGCTCAACTGCTCTGATGTATAATGAGATAAAAAGGTAAGTTGCCCTGAATGATGATAAAACAAAAATAGTGATAATTGGGTGGTTGTACTGTCTGGGTTTCATTATGGGGCGTTATAACCACTGCAAATTATGCCTATGGCTCAAACACGCCATTTAGTGCAGAGCTGTATAGGTAAAAAGTTATTAGCCAAGATTTCAAGCAATTAAAAAAAATTAGCTCAAAAGTGTCGCTGTGAAATGCATTGATACTTATTGAAAACACCAGAAATTAGATCTATAGTACAAGTATTAAGCAAAAGAAAATGAATCAAAGAAAGTCAGTGTTTGGTGTGACAACGTTTTGAGGACTCTTTAGTCTCAGTCAAAATTTGTGCAATTTTATAAGGTTACTAAATTTTACCGAGTATCCCACAGGACGACCCACAGTTCCTCTGAGGATTTGGACTGTTAGACCTGCTTCTTTTTTGCATGCAAAACCCAGCAGCTTGCAATTTGTTTTCTGTCTAAAAAATGGTCACTTGTATATTCTGCTGCTTTCTCTTTGGGCATAGAATGTATTTTCTTATTGTGGAATACTAATGTCTGAAAATCACAAATGTTTTTGCACTGACTCAATAATAAAGTCATAAAATTATATATATATATAAAAAAAAGTCTTTAACAAACTTTGTACAAAGAAAAAGTGTGTATGAATTTTACACCGTACTGTACATCTAATACAGTAGATCTACCCAACGTTGTAAATGCACTTGTAAAGGGCAAGGCATTCCTTATCCATAAGATGCTAGCTTTTCCATGTAAACACACTTTTTACTAATACACTATGATTGATAGACAGATTGATTAAACACACAACATTATTAATATATTAAACCACAACATTAAATACAATCAAGCTTATTTGATTTCTTTTAGATAAATATGAAAGAATATATATTTCCATTAAAAAAATCTTTGTGCATCTGTGATCCAATAATTGTAATATACAGCTGTTCTGAAAGCACAGGTCATGTTGATGAGGATGAGCCATTTAAACACGAACACTGACCTTATGACCAATAACATTGCTGCATGGTGGAAAGGATTATTAATGATGTATTTATTAGGAGTGTGATATTGTAGCAGGTAGAAAAAGAAGAGTGTGACATGGAATTCTGCATTAACTCTGCATAATTTTAGGCTACACTGATGAATTTATCTTGGCAGAACATTCTGTAAAAATCCACTTCAAGAGCAATTCCTACTGCATTATCACACATACAGGAGAGTATATCAGATTGTTTTTTTCATGGTATGAATTTATCACAGTTATATTCTAATCAGATTATTCAATTAACTTTACTAAGACAGGAAATGGAATGTCCATGAAGAGCCACAACTTCTGTTAGATTATTAGACCTGACATGTAGTACTGTAGATTGAACGCTCATTTTAATGTAGGTACAGTGGATTTTATTCCTGTACAATAAATTACAGACCATGATTGGTTTGATTTCCATTTCATCAGACATTTCCTGCTTCCTTAACGAAGAAAGCAAGCATACGCTGTCACTCACACGCGCAAAATGTAAACATTTGGACCCACTTCGACGCCGTAATCATAGCATCTTCAGTCTTCTTCAGCTCTCCGTGTTGCCACCTTTAATCATTACTGGTGGAAACCGGCCATTTCTCCTTCCACAGTGCATGCTCATGCTGATCCTCGGTGTTTCCGCTGTTATACATCAATTAATTAGAATGTTAGCCCATTCATGCAGTCGTTAATTGCCACTTTACGTTTACTTGTCCATTTATACACACTCTCACACACACACACAGAGAGAGACACTCTCAGCCTTCCTGAAGTGCACACACTCTCGCTCGCTCTCTCTCAGTGCGTGTAAAGGGATGCCGTGAACACGATGTCTCTGCGAATAGCCAGCGATGCTCTTTCCATTTTGCTGCCCAAAACTGAATCTCCTACGATTCGGGCTGCTTGTCTGACCTCCTTCAGGACCTCGTCCAGTCTCTGAATGCAGCGCACCACCGTCCCCTCCTGCACATCTGTCAGCTGGGCAATCTCCGCGAAGGGCTGTCACACACACACACACGCCCACACACATTAAAATTTTACATTTACCTAATTTATCTAAATGCACTAATTTCCATTTAGACATTTAGCGGATGCAGTTATCCAGAGCGACTTACTTGAGTGCGTTGATGTTTCCATTATTAGACATATAATTACACTGGTTCATTAGTCACAAACATCATTCAAACACTGTTGTCAAACCAAATACCCAAGAAACAACCAGGGCTTTAGAGTTTGCTTAAAGATTGTACAGACAAGGAAGTTCAATCTACCACTTATGATCCCTGAGAGATGGTGGGACCAGTTGAGCAGTGCTGGACGATCGGAGAGAACGTAGTGCGGCGCGGGGTGCGATAAGAGCTTTAAGGTAAGTTGCACTGTTTTTAGCTTTGTAGGCAAAGCAGCAGTGTTTTGAACTTGATGACGGCAGCTACAGGAAGCCAGCGGAGTGAGCGGAGGAGTGAGGTGATGTGGGAGAATTGAGGAAGGTTGAAAACAAGCCGTGCATCTGCGTTCCGGATTAACTGCAGATGCATCGTGCTCTGCTTTACTATTGTAATGTAACGCACCGCTTATCTACTGTACACCATAACACTATATCTATAAGGTCTATGCATCTATAAAGTTGGCATGTCTGTACATTAAAGATATTTGGGGGAGGGGGGATATGCTAATTTGAAGTTTAAAATTATTTAAACGCCCTTATTTTTTTTTTAAATATGTACTTTCATCACCACAGATGGCGCAGGACATATTCTTGCATAACTTGCTAATAACTGATACAGAAAAAAAAAAAAAATCAATCATTAGTTTATCTCCAAATTCAACAGATGGTGCAGTACATTTTTTAATAAGCACCACCTATTGAAATCTAATTAATAACCGCGAGCTCGCGTCTTCAGTCCGCGCACTTCACAGTAAAACAGTAAAAGTTTTAGTTCATTCCAAAGTTCAACAGATGGCGCTGTACAGTTTTTGAGGAGTGAGCAATTGAAACCTACTTAATAAACGCCTCTTGCACCTTTACTCCACGTTCTCTATAGGATGGAATGAATACAACGTTCAAACAAACGCTTTACTGAATTGACTTGCCTTGCAAAAATCTGATTCATAAAATTTGAATTGTGATTTGGATATTACTGCTGTCTGAAATGATTAGTTTCTCTAAATTGTCTAGGTTTGAAATGCAGATTTTCAGGGAATTCGCTTTGTAACTTGGTTACCTACTTATTATTCAAGATATAAGGCTCAATTCAAGATTCACAAGAACTTTATTAACCCCAGAGAGAAATTGCTTGTACTTGGTTAACGTTAGGAAGAGGAAAAAAAGTTTAAAAAGTTAAGACAAAAAAAACAAAAAAAAACAAAAACATTTTAAAATATATTATTGCAACCTAAACATAATAATCTAAACAAAATTATAATTCAATATACAGTGTAAGTTTAAGGGAGAGAACGAGAGCGAGAGAACGGAAAAGCGCTCTGACTATTTATAGCTGGTACACTGTAAGTGATGACAGGAACTGACCTGCTTCACGGACATTTCACAACATTAAACATACTGTAATGCGGCTTCTATAAAAAGAGAAACCGTCTCAGGATGTGCTCGGCTGTTGGAAAATAACCATCTTCGGTGTGTTAACAGTCGCTCTGTTTCATCACACTGATTACTGTCCTGTAAAAGCGCTCACTTAAGTGTTTTATTCCTTATTTGTCACACTCTCGTGGAAACAAGGCCAGTGTGAAGGGCCAAACTTGTGAGTGTGTGTGTTTTTGCGTCAGCACTCACCATTCCTCTGGCCCAGCAGTACACCACCTCGGTCAGGCCGAACTTAAACTGGGACACGAAGTCTTCGGCGGTCTGGGCGAGGCCGCAGTCGCGCTGGAGCTCCCCGATCCGCTGAGCCACGCACAGCACCCGGTCGATGGCCTGGTCGAGGGGCAGACGAGACGTTACCGCTCAGCTTCTTACATAACAAAACATCACAGAGCTTCCACGTCTCTACTTGATTCTCTTTTGCTCTTTCAGAAGTGCTTCTGTCAAACATGTTCACAAGCAAGCGTATATGTATGTGTGTGTGTGTGTGTGTGTGTGTGTGTGTGTGTGTGTGAGGAACTCAGCAGGTGTGCTGCCCTTCCTGGAGGCATGGAACAGAAGCAGTCTGTTCCAGTCACTGCACTCTGGCAACAGTGAATCAGTACGAGCGGTAATTAGACAGACTGCACAAGAAATAAATAAAAATTCATTCTTATGTTATATTTTAAGAAATTAAAAGCCACACAGTATGCTGCCAATGTTTATGTTAAGAGTCGTTTGGTCGGATCTGATATTAACATGTTAAACCCTTAGGGCCGACGACGCCAATCATTTTTTTTTCCCTCTCTGAGAGTGTTTTTATAAATGAAACGATATTGTATCGACCCTGAAATAAAGCTGCTCACAATCGGTGCACGCTTTCACTTTGTAAAAGGCAACGTTTATTTAGAGAGTATATATTTGTGCCATGTTATTTTCCTGGGGTACTGATTTTACATCTTCCTTCCATGCAACTAACTTCCTGTCTCTGATATTATCATGCTAACTCTCACACATTTCTTTCCCATTCTCTCTCTCTAAGTCTCTCTCTCTCTCCCTTGATCTAACACTTCCTGGTTCGTCTTCAGGCGGATGTTTGTACATTTTCCACTCTTGTTGTTCTCCAGAATTTCACCAGAACATGTTAAAATGGTTTGTGTTCATTGTAGCAACAGATGTACATGACCAGGCATTTGGGCAAACATCCCAAAAAAAAAAAAAAAAAAAAAAAACCCTCTGTTTTTTATATACACTCTTCTTTTATATACAAAGGAACTGAATATGAGATACAAGGTGTCACGCAATACCTCTTGGATGGTGTTGGGGATGTGCGGTTCGACCTGAGTGTTCTGCGTGAAGACGAGGCAGGACAGCAGGGCGGCGCTCTCCTCCGGGGCCAGAGGGCTGAGCGTGTTCTCGAACAGCAGCTCCGTGAGCAGGAGCTCGTGACTGCTGATCTGACACGCCACTCGACCCTTCAGCTGCACCGCTCCGCTCCCGTCGATGTAATTCAGAGCCTCCAGGACCTGCGGATCAGGACAGCGAAAGGTTTAACAAACACGTGACGTGAACATAACTCTACGCTGAGCAGTTTAGTTTTTTTCCGGGAATGTACAAGAGATATTCAGGTAGCACATGAAAAAAATTAATTATGACGCATCTAAAATTGCTAGTTAACTATTAATGTCATCCTTGTGCCGCGCTGTCAGCGCTGAATGGCCGTGTATTTGTGGAGGAAGAAAAGTCGCAAGGATTCCAGTCTGCTTGTTCTCATTTACGTTATATGACGATGTATCAGATAATTGTTGAATACAGCAAGTCCCCAACTTACAAACATTCGAGTTACGGAATTCCACAGATTCGAACGGACCGCGGTCCTAAGCACAACTCATGGAAATAGCTCACGTGAAATAGACGCTGCAGTGCACCAGATACCAATATGAATAATTATAAACTATATTTTCAGTGTGTAAGTGAATTTATAAAGTAAATATTCAAGTAAATGTCTAATATTGTATTTTTGTGTGTGTGTGTATATGTGTGTGCGCGCACGCAGAAGAAATGATTCGGCTTCACCGGTTTCAAAGAATCAGTCCGGGAGCACGTTGACAGAAAATGTCTGTCCTGTACAGCTGTCCTAAAGGTGAATAATCCTAATTTCAAAAAAATCCGCAACATAACAGAGTTCACAGTCCAATACAGGGGAAAGCAGACAAAATAGTGCCCATTCCAGCTCGCAGTAAATACTGTTGTCCTTTCCTCCCGGGTTAAATTTAAACAAGGTCAGCACGGCCAGGATTCCCCTAGCGATTTAAAGTAAAGGCATGTGTGAGATTAAGTAAGATTGTTTAAAAAGGCTTATGCAGTTATGTTTTTTTGGCCACATGACGGCAGTGTGAGGAAAGGGCTCCACTCACATTTAGCTAAGTGTATTGTTATGCTTTACATTGTATATCCGTGTCAAAAATGTACAAGTCTCACTTTGACAGACTTGAGAACAAATCTGACTTATGAACGAGTTCCATTCCAGGAGGACGTTCGTAAGTAGGGGACCTGCTGTATAGGACCACATAGGAAAGTGATTTGAGCATTCAGTCAGCCCTAATAATAAAATCTTACGCGTGTCAAATTCGGGTAAAAAAATAAAATTAAATAAAATTAAATTAAAAATTCACTTTAGCATAGTGTGTCAGATAAAATGTGTCAGACTGTTAGCATTGGCTAATTGCTAGGGTATAAAAAAAATAAAGCACTTTAAGACAACATCATCACACTCCTCTGCCACTGATTATTTTCTCTCTCTCTCTCTCTCTCTCTCTCTCTCTCTCTCTCTCTCTCTATATATATATATATATATATA
>QMIH01001050.1:21008-46012 GCA_003987875.1 Clarias batrachus
AAAATCCCAGTAACTGAGCAGATTGTGAAATACTCAGACCGGCCCGTCTGGCACCAACAACCATGCCACGCTCAAAATTGCTTAAATCACCTTTCTTTCCCATTCTGATATTCAGTTTGGAGTTCAGGAGATTGTCTTGACCAGGACCACACCCCTAAATGCACTGAAGCAACTGAAGCCATGTGATAGGTTGATTAGATAATTGCATTAATGAGAAATTGTACAGGTGTTCCTAATAATCCTTTAGGTGAGTGTATATATATATATATCATTTGTGAGAATTATTATAAGAATTAAAATATGTCTGGAAGCACTCGATCAAGGACCCTCATACACAATCAGGACTGAGTGACGGACCTGCTCGGTAAAAGTGGGCGAGTGAGTGCAGTGAAAGTCTTTGAGGCTCTCCTGAAGGACACGCTGCCTTATCGCACCCTCCACCACATCCACACCCTTCAGGTGGAGGTCGTTCACAGGGTCGAGGGTCGCCACGCCGCCCGGGTTGGCCTCGGCCAATCGCAGGAGCTCCTGAGTTGCAGTCGAAATGGCTTGACCAGGAGGATCCATCCTGGAGAGAAAAGACGGGAAGTTCATGAATTTAATGATCCGAGGGAGTGGGATAACTTTTAGTGGATGCCAAAGAGATGCTCGTCCACCTGAAGCGTGGCTGCTGCCTCTTGTTATAGTTATCGATAATCCTCTCCGGAATGACCTTCAGAGTCATAACCGTGATGGAGGAGATGTCCTGAGGTTTCAGTTTCTGTACTGTGTGACTGCACGGACCTACACACACACACACACACACACACACACACACACACACACACACACACACAAGAAATAAAAACTGGTATTTTTGTATATATACGGTAGCCAGTACGAGGTGTCGAGGTGAGGTGAGACGAGACTGACCCTCTGGAATGAAAAGGCTGCTGTTGTGAAGATGCGTGAACGTCCGGTTGTTCGGACCAGGTCCTGCTGCTTCTTCGTTCCCTTTCTCACAAATGATGAGGGCGGTGAAGGTCCGATTCACGGAGTCAGTGGACACCTGAGAGCAGGAGAATGTCAGATGCTCAATTATTAAACAAGAGAGATCATATAAGGGCGAGTCAAAAATGATCCACCCTCTGGTGGTAGAATTTATGTTTATACATTTTTAGAAAAGACAAATACATCGTTTTTCGTAATAATCCTCTTGCTTTTCAATTTACACTTTTGTCCATCGGTCATCAAGCTTTCGTATTGCCGACAGCGTGTGCGGATGATGTGGAGATCACGACGCCCTCAGATATCGGTCCTCTGCGTTTAATCCGATGATTAGGCTTCGTCTATTCAATAACGAGCACTGTCGATTGTTGAACTTTGTTCCAGATGATGTTCCAATACTTCTGGCCCTTCAGAATCCCAGAAAACTGTAAGCATTGATGACTTTCCAGCTGCTGGTTGACAATTTTGGTTTGAAAATGGTTTCCGTTCCATGCTCTGCCGTTTACTCTCAGGCTTGTAGTGACAAATCCGTGTCTCATCAACAGTAACACGATTCTATGTAAGAAACTTTCACCTTCCGTAGAGTATCGGACCAAATTATGTTTGCAGATATCCAAACGCTTCTGTTCATGCTCCTCTGTGAATTGTTTCGGTATCAGACCACAAAACAAACACTTCACGCTCCTCTTCTTTCATGCATTTTGCAAATGAACAGAGACCGGGGAGACAGGAGTCTTGAACGTAAAGGGCTGACAAGACAGTGTAGCCAACTGGAGTTTTGCTATAACCGGAGAGCGGATCATTTTTGTCTCACCTTTGTTTTTATACATAGACACAGACGGAGACATCAAGCCTTCACATACAGACCTGTAAGAGGACAGCCAGGGCGTTGAAATGCTGAGCGTTGTTCACCACGATGACACGTCCCACTGACAAGGCCTTCATTCCGTTCACCGACTCCATCACTGCTTGCTGAGAGAGTGAGTGTAAGGGAAGATATACACACACCTTATTACTCGTTTATAAAAATCCCAAAAGCTTGTTTTTATTAACAGTGATTACAATGCACCTTAATATAAAAGTATATAATAATATATAGTATATAATAGCATCCACGATCACGGAAGCTTTTTATATTATTTACAGGATATGTTGGTCTGTGATGGTGTGATGATGTAAGGGTGTGTGCGCGTGTGTTCATGTACCTGCAGAACTTCGGTTGTAATACGTAGCTCTGTCAAAGTGTGGTAATAGGAGAGGAGATCAGATAGCTGGCCCTCTGTGTCAAGAGCAGGGAGAGACGAAAGCTCACGTTTCAACTCCACTATCCTTCTCTCATTGGCCTAGAGAGAGAGAAAGACAGAGAGAAAACAGAGAGTGTGAGAGAGAGAGAAGAGATAGAAAGAGAAAAGAGATAGAGAAAAGAGTGAGAGTGAGAAAAGAGAGAAAAAAAGAGAAAATAGAGAGAGATATGAAAGAAAGTGAGAAAAGAGAGAGAAAAGAGCAAGAGAGAGATAGAAAGAAAAAGATAGAGAAAAGAGAAAGAAAATAGTGAGAAATTAGTAAGTGAGCGAGAGAGAAAAAAGTGAGATAGAGAGAAAAGAATGTGAGAAAGGGAAAGAGAGGGATAGGAAGAAAAAGATAGAGAAAAGAGAATGAGAGAGTGAGAAATTAATAAGTGATCGAGAGAGAAAAGAGTGAGATAGAGAAAGAAGAGAGAGATAGAGAGAAAAGAGTGAGAATGGAGTGAGAGGAGAGTGAAAGAGACAGATAGAAAGAAAAATATAGAGAAAGGAAAAAGAAAAGAGTGAGAGAGAGTGAGAAATTAGTATGTGAGTGAGAGAGAAAAGAGTGAGATAGAGAAAGAAGAGAGAAATAGAGAGAAAAGAGAGAGAGAGAGTAATAAGAGAAGGAAGAACATGTGCACATTTAATAATTTACCAAATGCTCTTACATCTGCTACACATCTTTCCTAGAAAAAAACCCTACAGTATAAAGTCGTCCACCTGTGTGTCCCTGTGGCTCTCGGAGAAACTCCTGCGCATCATGTCGGTGACTCTGAGGGCCTCGACTCGCAGCAGGTTGAGGATCATGGTGTAAGTCAGCCTGAACTGGGACTGCAGCAACGTCGGCTTTCCCTGAACAAACGGCAAACATCTTCGGGGTTAGACTGAGCACATGGGTGACATTTATAACGTGTCACACTTCACCGTTATCAACACGGACATGATCAAACAACCAGGAAAATAAATCACTCAAAACCAAGGGGTTTTTTTTCACCGGGTTTTTAAAAAAATTTTTTTAAGAATGTGAAAAATAACTAAAATGGATTTGATGATGATGATTGCAGCTCGCTTTCCAACCCCGCTGTGAGTAATTGCATCTCTCAGTCCGCCGGTGATGCTGTTGCCATGGAGCACCGGGCCGGCACGAGCCTCTGGAACCATCCGTGACACAGCGCTGATTAACATTCAGAGATAGGAAGCTCTAAACACTCAAACACACAGGCGCACACACACAGTGTACGAACACTTATATTTTAAAATCCTTTGTTATTCAACACTAATGGCACCTGAAAAATATGAATTAGGGGCAACAGCTCACTTCGTATCAATGGCTCTTGATTGCTATGACAAACTCGTTTCTCTTTAATTACGCTTCAGAAATCAACATATTACACACGGATAGAAAGGTGAACAATTAGTGAATTTAACATGGAGCACCAACCTGCTGCAGAATTTGGCCTCTTTTATGGTTGGGAATATAAGCGGTAGCTAAGATTTCTTAGTATTTTAGACTATTGATGTTGCCGCACACCCCCATACTGGATGTAACCCCAGACCATGATTTTTCCACCACCAAACTTCACTGTTTTTTGGGTGAATCTCGGATCCATGTGAGCTACAGTAGGTCTCCTGCAATATTTGTGGCGACTGTTGTGTAATTCAACAGAAGATTCATATGAAAAATCCACCTTCTGCCACTTTTCCAGCGTCCATCCTTTTAGCAGGCTGTGGGCCTTGGCAAATGCCACATGGTTTTTCAATTGTCTTTTGTTTAGTGCTGGCTTCTGGGCACTGATTCGACCATGGAGGCTTTTTCTAGACGGAATCCAACAAACTGTTCTGGTTGACACAGGGACTTCGGGTGACCAGGTCTGGTGGAGCTCTGCTGCAGTGGAAAATGGGCCGGACTTGGATTTTCGAGCCAACAGACGGTCCTCTCAAGCAATTGTCTTGCGGGGTCTGCCTGACCTGGGCTTGTCAAAAACGTCTCCAGTCTCCTCAAATCTTTTTTTTTATCCTCTGAACTTGACGCTGAGACACACTGAAGGTGTCTGCCACATCCGCAGTGGATCTGGTCTTCAGCCTCTTGATAATCAACACTTTAGTCTCAGGGTGAATCTTAGGCATGTTTGCAGAGGTCTAGTTGCAGTTGATGTGAAGGTCTTGTGTACTGGGGGTCTTTTTATACAAACCTGAGACCTAATTGATCCATTATTTGTCACGGGTGAAGCTCATATGACAAGGCGACAACACTTATTGACCCAATGGGCTTTACCAAGCTGTGAATATTAGAATACTTTTTGACCGTTTCGTTTTGCACTGAAACATTAGTACAAAAGCTGTTGGGATTAAAATGAGCCATTTCTTAAAAAAAAAATCTTGATTAGAAATATATTTCAGCGGCACTTCAGGTCAATTTGTACACAAGCGACAAGACTTTTGTCAGGGACTGTATATGATATATTGCATGATATTATATGATGTATACTGTATATTTTCTGATATATGGTATGATATGATATATAATGTGATGTGTATTACAGTATATGACATTGTATGACATATGATATACAGTATATGGTATAGTATGATAAATGGTATAATATATACATATATACATAAAATACACATCACATTATATATATTATATGATACTGTATATGATATATTGTATGATATATGGCAATGATATGATAGATGGTATATGATTTATATGATATATGATAAGATGCATAGTATAATATATGATACTGTATGATATGATATATAATGTGATGTGTATGTGATATTGTATATGACATACATGACATAATATGTGGTATGATATATGGTACAATAAATGGTATAATATATGATATGATAAATGGTATATGATATACAGTATGATATATGATATGTAATGTGTATTATATGATACTCTATGATATATTGTATAATATGATATATGGTATACGTTATGATTCATGATATGGTATGATATATGATGTATGATACTGTATATGATAGGATATATGGTATGATACATGGTATAATATATGGTGTATGGTATAATATGATAGATAATGTGATGTGTATTACAATATATGATATTGTATATGACATATTGTATGACAGAATATATGGTATCATATATGGTATGATAGATGGGAATGATATGATAGATGATATATATAGTGCATGTTATGATTTATGATGTGATATATAATGTGATGTGTATGTGATGTATATGACATATTGTATGTCTTATAATATGATATACAACATGATATACCTTTCATTATATCATATATTATATATTGTATGATATATGGTACAATACGTGGTATATGATATATGATATGATGTGTATTAAATGCTATATGTTGTATGTGATGTATTATATGACACATGATATAGGATACATTTCAAATCACAAGTGTGGCGTTATTCAGTTCAGCACTATGATTTGATGGCTGCTCCAATAGAATCATTACTTTAATTAAGTAAGTTCACCAGGAGTTTACGCTTTGTCATTAACAAGACAGGCTACGTTTTTTGTCTTAGATAGACAGAGAGAATCTGTTTCTAGCTGCTAAAAATAGTTTCTGATTCATTTCCTCCCCCTTTACACTACTACATTAACACCCTGGAATTGCGAGTGCACTCAATCTGAGAACCCACCAGCATCATGGTGTGCAGGTCTGCCATTTCGTGAACTCCAGTCTTGCACAGGATGATAACTGTTCCTGTAGCGTCCAGCCCTCGTCTGCCTGCTCTCCCCGCCATCTGGATGTACTCACCTGCAACACAGCAGATTTATTCTCATTCTGTTCCCATTTAGGATTATACATCACTTACAGTTATGCACCTTAATCTCGGTACGGCTGTAATACATACATTTCCCACTGCTGTAAATATAAATAAAGTGATGGATAAAGGGGGCGTGGCCTCTAGGTCTAACATTCAAAGTGAAAGATTCGTGGTCTCTGTGCGTGTCTAGTCCAACAGTAAACAGCAGGTGTGGCGCCTGTAACTAGTTGTTTCCCTTGCATTAAATTATGATGCATTAGCTTTGCTTCGCGAGTATAAAGTCCTGGTTTGCTTAGCGTCCGCTCTGGCATTTTCAACATCAGACACAACCAAAAGACACAACAGAAGGCATGTGGAGTGTAAACGTACATACATGTGGGTGCCATTACCAGCTGAAAACTCATGAGGAGAAGAAAAAAAAACACTCTAGCAGTTGTTTGGTGAACAAACCGTTCACCAAAGTGTTCACGCTAGTTTTTTTATTTTGCGATACCAAAACTCTGTAACTCAATAACGGTCTAATAACGGGATTTGAACATGTATCGTTCGGCTCATGACTACCGCAAATCTCATTTCGGTTTAAATGTTTAACAGAGACATTAGCGACGTGTCATTTCTGATGCTCTTCCTCTCGCTCATCGTTATGTGCATAGTGATTACACTCGTCTATGCAAAGAGATTACACCCACTCGGCACAAACACAGAGGCACTTCAAAGACCTCCTGTAGTATTTGATAAAGCTTTCCGCGAAGCGAATTTACATTAGACATCTGTCTTGTTTACACATAACAGCGTTTCCCATTTGGTGCGGCCTGTTAGTCCGTCAACACCTGGCTCGATCGCTGCCGCTAATCAGCGTCGATTCAATCTTTGTGAGTTATTGTTATCGTAAGTAGGAACAAAAAAAAAAAAAAAAAAAGGGATTCTTACAAGCACACAGAGCTCTGGAACTATTGGCACCCTTATTGATACAGTAGGTTATGATACAGTTAAATGACTTCGTAGTTGAGTAAAGCCATTTCAAGGACAAGCTAAAAAAAAAAATTGGTTTACAAGATCCAGGACTTGTACAAGTGATCTCAACTTCTTTGACCATTATTCTCCCCGTGAATCTCATGAAGCATTACAAACTTTTTTTTTTTTACCAGGATGAAGGTTTCTGAATCCGGTCCCGTCGTGTTTGCGGATGCTGTCGAAGACCACGGTCCGAGCCGGCATGTTTACGCCCATCGCAAAAGTCTCGGTGGCGAAAAGGACCTGCACACGACATCGAGAAGAACAATCACTGGGAGGACCCGGTATCCTTCTGTACATTCTTCGCAGTCCTAGTTATATCTAATCCCTGAGCTGGATCTTTTATTGCACAAATCAACAAGCATGGTGGAATTGCACGATATTAAAGCTCGACATGATAATGTCATCAGGGAGGACTGAAACTTGTTCGGAAGTCTCATTAAAAAAATAAATAAATAAATAAATGCCCCCAATGCGTCCTGATAATAATAGAAAACATGCATACTGAATGAGCTCATCTTTAGCTTTTAGAGCAAAACACTTGGAGGTTTGCTAAAATAATCAACACCAGAGTAGTGAGATATAGTGTAGACCTGTCACCTATTGCACGTCCTATAATGGAATGATTTATTCCTCTTACACCACAGGAGTTTTTAACCATTTATCGTTACATTTTAATGTTTTGGAATGTCATCGAAACATGTTAGAGTTTTTCAGTTTTCTTGACAGATTTTAATTATACAGTATAAATATAGTATCTTATATTTCAAGGAGCAGCAGTGCTGTGGCATAAGAAAACTGTGAAATACCTCTTAGAGATACATTTAGTACATGTTGAGTTTAAAAACCAAAAACACAATCTTATAGCATTGTTATTTTTACATGATTTTTTAAGTAAAACAAATTCTTCATGGAGATAGACTTTGAATTTCTCTCACATAAAGTCCACAAAATTTGCAATGGCTTTTGGGATTCACTTTCAACACTGAATTGAATTGAAATGAAACAATAAAGATGTGCGCAAAGTCAAGACGTTCAGCTTTAGTAAAAAATTTAGTAAAAATTGCCTCCCTCAGGATGTTCTGCCAAGCCCCTTTTTAAGTGCAGCTGCCTTTAGCTGTTTGTGACTGTTTGTGGGTCTTTCTGCTTCAGTAAATGAAAGTCAAGTTCTACTGGGTTGACTGACTTGGCCAGGGAAGAACATCCCATTTCTTTGCCTCGGGTAGCTTTCGCTGAATGTTTTGGATCATCTGCAATATGAAGCTGCATCCTTTCCGTTTTGCAACATTTAGGTGAATAAATAAAATTAAAACGAGTGAGCCAGTTACATTGGCAGCCCTACACCTGATGCCACAACACTGCCTCCACCATGTTTGATAGATTTTCGGATCATGAGCTGTTCCTTCACTTCTCCATACTTTTCTCTTCACATCATTCGTCAATTGGTCCAAAGAATCTGGCCCAAAGGTTTCTGACTTTATCTGCTTGATTAAACATGGGGTAATGAGGGAACAGGCCACATCTGGCCATGCAAGTGCTTGTCAGCCATCCGTTCCATTATTTATGAGTCCCACAAAAATGGAGAGTCTATGTATGATGCTTAATGTCACACGTTTCCCAAACCCCTTGAATTAAAGTCAGAAAAGCCTTGACATCTTAGGTTTTTCATTTTAAATTGGTGTCCAAAAAATTATCTTTATTCCAAAGTTTATGGACCTGACTGGAATACCACAGAATATAGTTTCCTGTGACATCACCTACGCAACATAAGTGCTTGTTAAACTGCTTGATAAAGCAAACAGCCAGGGTTTAAGACGCACCTTCACAAGGCCTTTGGAGAACAGCATTTCGATGACCTCCTTCAGGATGGGCAGGATGCCGCTGTGGTGCACGGCGACGCCTCTCTTCAGCAGGTCCCTCATTAGCAGGATCTGAGAACCAACGAGGAAGAGAAGCGTTCAAGTGCCAAGCTGTCAGCGTCAGAATCTACAGCTCTGACAACGATGAAAGAAGAGCCAGAGTCCACTGTCGGGCTAAGAATTTGTTTTAGGCAAAATGTTAATAACTGGTGAAGGATGTGAATTGTGTTGTTATCCTAAATGAAAGAGATGGTGAGATCTCACTTTGATTTTCCCCATAGGAAGAACATAACAATCAAGTCAAGTCAGGTATTAATTTCCGCATGTTAGTACTGTGCAACGGCCGACGGAGTGCAGTCGGTGAAGGGTATCAGATCTTTAATTTTGGGAATAAATCCATTGATAAATACCTGATCCTTAAACACAATTGAGAACGTTTTAATCCTACAGTAAACGTTGTTTTAAAGCACTTTCATGAACACTATCCAGGCTGGTTACTCCAGTTGTGATAGAGGTGCAGTGGTAGCTCAAATGTCAATATCAAAGGCCTCAACTTACAAATGAGTTACGTTCTGGGAGCACGTTCATAAGTCCGATTTGTTCTCAAGTCTGATAAAATGACTCTTATACGCCTTTGACACGAATATACAACGTAAAGCATATCGATCCATTTGACTAAATCTCTGTCCCCAGTGGCGTTTTCCACTGTATTGGACTGTGAACTCTGTTTTGTTTCCCCCAAATTAGAATTATTCACCATCAGGACGTGCTCCCGGACTGATTCATTACAATATACATACAATATACCGAACTTCAGACTTTTTATACATTTCACTTGAACAATATTGCGCAATATTGGTGTCTGGTGCACTGCTGCGTCTATTGTTTGTACAATACACGTGAGCCATTTCCGTGATTGAACCAGAAGTAGTACAGCGGTATCGGCGGAAATTCGTAACTCGAATGTTCGTAAGTCGGGGACTTACTGTACCTGATTTACTGCACCTGTCAGAAATATCAGTTAAGCACGATCTGACACCTAAATTTCAAATAAAGCCAGAAACACAACATACTCTTTGTATTCTGCAAAGTTTTCGCATCTTTCCTGCACCCTCAGCCAGCACTATCTCTTAATATCAGGTTGCTTGGCTGTTTTATTTCCTTCACGTTGTCATCATCCATATTTCCAGCGTGGTCCATTAAACCAAGCACTGACTGTACAAATATCGAATGTAAGATTAATTACCCGGATTCAGACATTCCAGCTCTGAGTGGATTAATGCGCTACATGCCCTGAGTGATACTGAGGCATAAAGTGGAAAAATCATCTAGCAGGGTTAACCTGTAAACGCTCTCTTTACCAATAAAAACATCCAGGTCGATGCATCAGACTGGTCTAGGTACGTCATGTACTTTCTGGAAAGAGGGAAAATATTACAAATATGAAGTGCAGCTCCGTGAAGCGAGATGATTAGGTCAACCGGGGATCAGGTTGTACCTGGGGGAGCTGTCGGTCTCCTCCTCTCAGCCTGCTCAGGCTCTTGTGGAAGAAGGAGTGGATCTCGTTCTTCTCCACCGAGTTGGTCAGGTCCAGAGAGGTGAGAGAGCGAGCATTATCATCGCAACGTGTACGCGAGAAGGTGAACGCCACCACCGGAGTCTGCTGCCTCTCTGACAGGAAGTGGAGCAGGGTCTGCCAGACGGCGCGGTCCTGTCACACAAACACAATATTATTTTATATTTATAATATAGATATGTGCAGATCCTTCATTGTGTCAGCACATACAAAAGCTGCTTGAATTGGAGCTCCCCCTTGTGGTGACTCACCTGAGGATGAGGTTGTTGTGGGGATAGTGAATGATTGACCTTTGGGTCAGGTGAGAACAGACTTCATCAAGTTTTAGTACTTTATTTAGTAAATTAGTATGGTTTAAAAATGCTAATGTTAAGCCGATCAACACTTCAGTCCAACAAATGTTTTTAATGTAAATTGTTGGATTGACAAATATTTGACTCGATCATTTTAAAGAGTGATAAAGACACCCACCTTCTTACTAGACTAAGTGGTTGAGGAAAAAAAATTATTCTGTATCTGAGTAAAAGTAGAGTTACCCGCGGTCAAATATTACTTAAGTAAAGTAAGTAAAAGTAAGGCAAGGCAAGTTTATTTGTACAGCACATTTCATACACAATGGTAATTCAAAGTGCTTTACATAAAAAAGAAGAGGATAATCATAAAATGAAATAGAAAATAATAGCAATAAAACTTTTTAAATGATTAAATACTATAAATAAAAAATTAAATACGATGCATCTGCCTGAGCATGGCACAGCGGGAAGGCAAATCATTCAGTTACATAAAACAACCTGCAGATTCAAATATTCTTTGTCCCAAGTCCTACACACCACCCTGGTCACGTAACTCAACACCAAGAAGAAACGTAGTGTAGCATGTAGTAAAAGTCAAAACTATAAACAGATAAAGACACTCAAGCTATTTTTTTTATGTGTACTCCACGCATTTTCCTGCTATTGTTGTTGTAAATAATAATAATAATAATGATAATAATATTTAGTACAATAATATTGACCTGATTTGGTGTGGTGCTCTGTGGAACCTTCTTCGTGCCAAAAGACTGGGCGTGTTTGCTGGTGCGCTCCTTTTTGGCTTCCACAGCTGCATAATACCTGAAAAGTAAAGAATCACTGCTTCTTACCACATATTTTGCAGTTAGTTTCAATTGCACTACCTTTAAAAATGTGATCAAATTCACTTTTGAGCATCTGGATGTTTACATGTTTATCAATCTTGTACGCCCCCTGGCAAAAAAATGATTTGCTGAAAATTTCATTACTTTTCCTGTATTAGATTTGAAAAAATGTTGCCTTAAAATACTTACGTTACATTTATTTATGTCTCCCAAAATGTATTTATTTTTTCACATCTTTGGGTGAACTGCGTAAATGTGAGGAGTCCATAACTGCCCATAACATGATTGTTGTCAGGATTGTTTGACGGATTTGGCACTTCAGAAACCGTGCTACTGGAGCATCATGTCTAACATGTCTAACACTAGAAGGGCAAAAAAGTCTTTCTTTGTTTCAGGACTTAACCAACAGCATACGCTTAAAGATATAAGACTTTCTGAAATGCTGATCGATTATTCTAATTTAAAAGCTTGCAAATCTGATATGTCTGCTGTTAACCCTTTATAGGGCAGATCTTCATTTTATCTTCACTTTTACCTTTTCATTTTTGTATGGCAAATCAAGCTCAGTGAATTGACCACATATGGTCCCTTTCATCTGTCTATGGTAATCGTTTTTTTTTTTACAAAAAGTGTGTATGTCATAACCATAGAGTTCAAAGCACATTTCTTTAAACATGAAAATGTGTAAAAACGCGCAAAAATACGAACATACCTATTTTTACATATTTAGGTTCTGATACCGGCACAATACAGTTACCAAATGTGGTTCTCTTTAAGGTATGATAAAGGGTTTAAAAACACTACATTACACTACTGTCTAATCCTCCCCTCCTCCAAAAATCACCCCCCTTTAAAAAGCCTCCTCCTTAAACTTTACCCTTTGGTGAGGAAACTTCCTGTAGCATCGAGTAAGAGGAAGAGCTCTTTCTGAGTCTTGGTGCTGTTTCCTGTGTAGAGGTAATGCTCCAGCGGCACGGGCCTCTTCACTGTACTGATCACGTAGATCGGCCTCTTCTTGATACGCCTGGCAGAGGGAGAGAAAAACAAAACAAAACAGGAAACTGAGACATGAGCCCTAATAGAGTTATTAGAGACTAAGAAAAAAAAATTGGATCGTAAGCCATAACATAACAGTGCACATACTTTACACACACAGTACCAGTCAAAAGTTTGGATTTATTTTCTATGTTCTACAACAATACTGGAATTAAGTAAAAACAGGCAGTTGTTATTTTAAGACATGAAGGTATGATGTTCTTTAACAGTTCTTGCAAGAACAGTATTGTGTCAAGCACATTTGCAAAACCCATCAAGCTCCATGATGAAACTATTTCTCGTGAAGACCTTCCAAGAAAAGCAAGACCAACACGTACCTCTGCTGCAGAGGAGAAGTTCATTTAGAGTCACCAGCCTCAGAAATCACCAATAAAGGCAACAACAGCACCTCAGATTAGAGCCGTTATGAAGGATTTACAGAGCAGAAATAGCAGATAGTCTCGATATCAACTGATAAAAGGAGATTATTGTATATTTCAGATGTCTTCAGCACTAATTTACAGTGCAGAAAGAAATAAAAATCGGGAAAGACCATGGAATTAGAAGGCATGTCCAAACTCTTGACTGGTAGTGTAGTCTTGAGTCCCGTCCTCATTTCTTAATATTACATTGAATTAATAATTAAATGGTGTAATTTAATTTATAGAAATTGGAACAAACTGTTTTACTGTGAAATGTTGCAAAGTGTCTAAACGTACAATTTAAAAAGTGTGTGTTTATGTAACAACCTCATTTTTCCTCTCATCTGTTCTAACCACTCAGTATCCAGCATCACCAGGATACTAATCACCGGCCTGATCATCTGTCTGTCATCTTCACCCGTTTCTCACTGGTTCATGTTTTTTTTTTTTTACCACTTGAATGATTCATAGGTCACTGTGTGGCTTAACAAAAAACAAAAAAACAAAAAAAAAAACCTGCTTAGCGCTTAGCTACAGGGACTGGACTGAGAATGTGAGACAAAAAGTGATTTGTGAATAATGGAGAAATATTCTCTTAAGGATTACATTAAAAATACAGGGGAACCTCGGATTGGGGGTAACACGGTTTACAAGTGGTCCGCAAGACGAGCAAAGATTTTTAATAAAGTTTGACTCGAAAAATGAGCAAGTCTTGGTTTACAAGTGCCGAGGAACATGTATCACTTATGCACTCTTGTGATCACACCGAGACACCGAGCGTCACGTGATCACAACTGATCCAATGATTTTTCTCCCTCTTGGGCTGTGGAATTGTGGGTAATCGTCTCTCCTGATGGGTCTTAGTGCTCGTCTCTTACTGGTATAATCCACATCTCCCTCTCTGTTTCAGCGTGTCTCCTATGTGTGCGCGCACGTAATTTGACACAGAGACACACACACGCGCACTCTCGCCTTTACATCCTCCTGCCCGGCTTCACACACATACAGACACACTCTCTGCTTTACACAGAAACTCTGCTATGTCGCGATTCCTTTCAAAGGTAAAGTGCAAGTTTGTTCTTTTTACAGCAGTGATTCCGTTAGTATGCGCTCACACAAGTGTCATTAGAGAGATTTAATTTTTTCCCCCCATTAAAACAATGTTTCCATTGTGTATGTGTTTGTTGTGAAACTCAAAAAGCGAGGTGGCGGGAGGGAGGAGGAGTTTTACCGTGTAAGACGAGGTGAGGGAAGGGGCTAATTCAACACACACACACACGGAAACACATATCTGTCTGGATTTTTTTTTTTTTTTTAAAGGTAAAGTGCAGGTTAATTTGTTTTATTTTTACTTTATATATTGTATGAATAATTATGTTTTTTTTTGGCTGTGGAACAAATAATTTGAGTTTTCATAATTTCTTATGGGAAATTTGATTTGGTTTACGAGGGTTTTGGAATATGGGCCAACTTCTGGAACAATTATGCTCGTAATCCAAGGTTCCACTGTACAAGACAGTCCGAAACAAAATATGAAGAAATTAAGGTGTTGTTCAAGACTTTTACCTCAAATAGCTGATAGGAATGCCCTTGACATTCTTAAGGAACAGGTGCATGGGGACTTTTGGGACACAATGCGATTCGTGTGTCATTTTATTTATTGAATTATTTTATGAATCGATGAGGTAACGACACATACCCGATCCACTCGCTGAACTCCACCGCATTGGGCACCGTGGCACTGAGCAGAATAATGCTAACATGTTCAGGCAGCATGATGAGCACTTCCTCCCACACAACACCTCGCTGAAATGGAAACAGAAACACACTTGCAGACCTGAGCACGGGTTCTGGACCGACTCGGTGTTCTGAAAAGACATTCTTCACTCTAGCACGGGCGACATGTGGCCAAGGCAACAGAATTAAAATGCAAAGTAAGCTGTAGCGATAAATCCCATCTTGCGGAACTAATCTGAGCACTTCTCACCTCTGCGTCGTTGATGTAATGAACCTCGTCGAATATAACCCACTCCAGGTCCCGAATGACCTCCGATCCGTTATACAGCATCGACCTGAGAGACACGGGAGGCAGGGAGACAGGGAGGGTTATATAAAGGCTCTATTTTCCTAGTTAATGGTTGTGAATAAACAGCTTTATCACCTCAATATTTCAGTGGTCATGATGAGGCAGGAGGCCTCGGGATTTATCTGAACATCTCCAGTCAAAAGCCCGACGTCGCCAAACGTGTTCTTGAAGTCACGGAATTTCTGATTGGACAAAGCTTTGATGGGGGACGTGTAGATGGTTCTAACGGAGACAGTTTAGAGGACTTCATCATCTCCATCACCATCATCCAGATGAACATTGTGGAATAGTTTTATTGTGTACAGATTCAACACATATTAGACAGCTCCAAAATTATTGGCACCCTTGGTAAAGATGTGTAAAATAGTTTCAGACAAACTGGGTTTTTATGTACAGATTATACACACACACACCGACCTGGTCATGTGTTTTTGCGAGAGCGCTATGGCGTACTCAGCCACCACAGTCTTTCCTGCCGAGGTGTGAGCTGCCACAAAGACCGAGTCGTGAGCCTCGAGTCTGAGGATCGCCTGCTTCTGAAACACGTCCAGCTCAAAAGGATACTGAAAGCCGCACACACACAGACACGGGAATTGCTCATTATCCTATTCTGTCATGCTGCCGATTCCTTTTATTCCTCTAATTGGACTTAAATATAGCAACATACTGACACTCTGTTATAATAACTCGGTTCTTACAAATCGACATCAAGAAAATCTTTCTGTTCTCAGAAATATGGTATAATTGAAGTGGGATATTTCTACAACGTTTACTCACTAGTGAGCCCTACTTGAAAAAAACAACATCATCATACTTGTTTGTTTTTTATGCATGTTGTTAATACTGGAGAGATTTCTTAGCTGTTGAGGTTCAAGAGAACACATTTAAACCTTAATCCTACTTTATATATACTGTATTTATTTCCTCTAAATAAATGCCTTATATTTCAAAGAAACTCAAGAATGCTGCAAATGTGTTATTATTTTCCTGCCACTGGTTTATATTAGAGCTATATAGAGCTATTGAGCTAAACTGCTACAGTCAGTTACTGCCACTAAACACGGGTACCTTAAAAGCTGGATCGGGGATCCGTTTGTAGAAATCCTCACACGGTGAGGAGATGTCCACATGCACGGCCCACTTCCTTTCCTTCTCCTCTGTCCTGCTTTTCAGTGTTCCTCCATCTTTCTTGCTGGGTGATGAAGCTCCAGCAGGAGTAGGAGCAGTAGCAGTGGACGGCAGTGGCAGTGTGTCCTGGAAGAGATAAGAAAAACATTTTCTGCATTTTATATTTATAACCATGTGTTTAAAAAAAAAAGTTATTGATTAAAATCAAAAGCAAATCTGTGAGATTTATATTAAACACAGTTGCTCACTCCTTAAAAGCTAGCACTTAAAGCTAGCACTTAAAGCTAGCACTTAAAGCTAGCACTTAAAGCTAACACTTATAGCTAACACTTATAGCTAACACTTAAAGCTAACACTTAAAGCTAACACTTACAGCTAACACTTACAGCTAACACTTACAGCTAACACTTAAAGCTAACACTTAAAGCTAACACTTAAAGCTAACACTTAAAGCTAACACTTAAAGCTAACACTTATAGCTAACACTTAAAGCTAACACTTAAAGCTAACACTTACAGCTAACACTTACAGCTAACACTTACAGCTAACACTTAAAGCTAACACTTAAAGCTAACACTTAAAGCTAACACTTAAAGCTAACACTTGCAATTTTAAAACTCCTAAAAAGCAAACATTTAAAGCAAATTAACACTTGAAGCTAACATATCAATTCTACAACTCATAAAAAGCTCAAACTTAAAGCTAACACTTTAAATTTCAAAATTTCTAAACTAACACTTGAAGCTAACACTTTCAGTTACATTTTAATTTATTTTATTTGTAATGAACATTTTCACAAAGCAGTTTTACTGAAATATGTATAGACATTCTGGACATACATTTTAAAGTTTCTAATGAATGAGCCAGAGTTGACTGTAACAACAGACACTAACAATGTTACTCGGTATTTGTGTAATCAATGTCAAATTTTGTCACAACCCATATCTGCTAGAATTTCACATTAACTTTATAAACAGCATCAACTTTAGTTGTGTTTAAAATACTGTTTATTAGTCACTTGGTCAGTTAGATATCCAGAAAAAGGAGAGAGATTGTGTGTGTGTGTCGGTGTGTGTGTCTCGTAAACCAGGGGTCTCAAACTCAGTTCCTGGAGGGCCGCAGCCCTACAGAGTTTTGTTCCAACCCTGCTCCAACATACATACCATGTAGTTTTCAAATAAGCCTTAATGACTTGTTTAGTTGGATCAGGTGTTTTTAATTATGGTTGGAACAAAACTCTGTAGGGCTGCGGCCCTCCAGGAACTGAGTTTGAGACCCCTGTCGTAAACTAAGACATGCTCGTTTTTCAAGTCAAAATTTATTAAAAATCTTTGCTAGTCTTGTGGAACACTCGTAAACCAAGTTACTCGCAATCAGAGGTTCCACTGTACTTACAAGTCCTTGGATTTAAATTACATTTTAGACTACATACTTAGCACTTCAGCTTAAATAAAACCTTAAAACGATACTTTTACTTGAACTGGAGTAAATTTCTAAACAAGTACTTCATTGGAACTTGAGTACTTTGAAGTGGTATTTTTACTTGTACTGAAGTATATTTCAAGGCAAGTACTTGTACTGTAACTTGAGTACTCTGAAGTAGTTCTTTTACTTGTATTGGAGTACATTTCTTTTCAGTTACTTTCACTGTATCCTGAGTATTTTGAAGTGGTGTTTTAACTTGTACTAGAGTAAATTTCTAAACAAGTTCTTCACTGTAACTTGAGTACTTTGAAGTGGTATTTTAACTTGTACTAGAGTACATTTCTGTGTTCTCAAAATTTATAAAAAATCTTTGCTCGTCTTACTTGCAATCCGAGGTTCCACTGTACTTACAATTCCTTGGATTTAAACTACATTTTAGACTGCATACTTAGCACTTCAGCTTATATAAAACCTTAAAACGATACTTTTCCTTGTACTGGAGTAAATTTCTAAACAAGTTCTTCACTGTAACTTGAGTACTTTGAATTGGTATTTTTACTTGTACTGAAGTATATTTCTTTTCAGTTACTTTCACGGTAACCTGAGTATTTTGAAGTGGTGTTTTAACTTGTTGTGGAGTACATTTCTAAACAAGTACTTGTACTTTTACTTGATACTTTGAAGTAGTACTTTTACTTGTACTGGAGTAAATTTCTAAATAAGTACCTCACTGCAACTTGAGTACTTTGAAGTGGTATTTTAACTTGTACTGAAGTACATTTCAAGGCAAGTACTTGTACTGTAAGTTGAGTACTCTGAAGTAGTAACTTTATATGTACTGGAGTACATTTCTGAACAAGTACTTGTACTTATACTGGTATACATTTCTAAACAAGTACTTTTAGTTTAACTTAAGTACTTTGAAGTAATTTGTACTAGAGTATATTTCTAGGCAAGTACCTGTATTTTTAGTTGAGTACTTTGATGTGGTACTTTTACTTGTATGTGTACTGAAGTGCTGAAGTGTCAGAGCTTTCAGGATTTCCAACTTCAAGAAACTCTTCTAGTATAGATAAGTCTCTTTTCTTGATTAGATGACACGCCTTTTTTTGTCTTTTTAAGTCCATAACTAAACAAAAGATGCTGTATGGTATGTTGTTGTACTAAAATAATTGATGTATAATAGTCATCATAATAGCACACTAATCCATTGTGATCCATTTCCTCTAAGTGTTTTTAATCTTACCTGTCAGAGCTAACACTGCTACCCCATCCTTATTTACCTTAATGCCTAGATCCTCAAGGCTGTTAGTTCTATGCAGTTTGGCCTCCTCTGCACCTCCTGAGCCTCTCTCTTTCTCCTCAGGCACGGATTCAATCACGTCATCAAACGTAGACAGCAGAGACAGCAGGTTCACGTCTCCTTTTGTAGTTTTGGCATCTGCAATGTTTTGACAGCAGAATCACAGTAATAAGACATCACCTAAAGAATGGTGCGTGTGTGTTTCTATGTGTATGTCCACTGTGTGTGAAAAAAAAAGGGTTGCATTAAACCTTTATTACTGAAGTTCATGCCGGCTTTTAGCCCCGGAGGCACCGTCAGTAAATCTGGACAAAAAGGAGGGGGAAAAAAGGGAGTCATTACACTAAGTTAACTAAACAAACACGCAAAAAAGGGAGAATTTTCACCATTCTCAAAGTCAATATCCTCCTCCAGCTCAGACTTTTTCTTGATCTGCTCCAACGTCAGCTCCTCCATACCACCTGAGGGTAAATAAAAAAAGCTCTGGGTTACATAACAGCTGGAAAAAAGAAAGAAAAAAGTGTATAGCCTGAAAAAGTGCTGAAGAAATTGTTTGCAGTCAAAAACATTAAGGTTTTGCAGTGGCCCAGCCACAGTCCTGACTTAAATCCCATTGATGCCTCTTGTTCATCGTCATATTATCTTCTGTGAGACACCTGTGGCATTTCTAATCAAGAAAAAAAAATGTGCTGTTTAAATAAAAGTAACTTTAAGAATTTGCCAGGGGTATGAAGGTTTTAGGAAAAATCTGTCCCAATATGTTTTACGTACATATACAACTTTGTTACATTTGAGGTGCTAAAATATCGCTGTTCCACTAAAATCCTACAGGTGGTGCTCTAAACTATTCAGACATTGGCAGGCAGCACAGCATCCTGTGTCATAGGAAAGTGTGAATTATTTTTAGAAATTATTTCTATTACACGTTAGTGTAGAATTGTAACAAAATCTAAAACATATGCGCAGAATACAAACTTGAATCAAAATGATATGATGGATACATAATTAAAAACTTATTATATCATACTCCCTTTAAATCTGAACAATCTTCACTCAAGCTGCAAAAAACATACATACAGTATATACATACATATATACTGTATAATAATAATAATAATAATAATAATAATAATAATGCAGGTCCATTTCGTTCAAACCCTTTTTTTCCTGAGGTCTAACTAACCTATCTGAGGATCATGTTCACAAAAGAAAAAAGGAAGAGAAACCTGGTAGAAAGGGGTAGTTGGTGTTGCTGCCTCTCAGACTCTCAGATGGTGGTCCGGGCTGCCGCTGCATTGATAAAGAGTTCTTCGCCGACAAGCCGGTGTGCTCCATTAACACCTTCAACAGGGTCAGAGAGAGAGGAATGTCAATACTAAATACAAACACTTGTACAGATTTGAAGCATAACAATCGAATATATAGTACTGTGAAAAAGTCTTGAGCCACCACTTCTGAAGGACTGTTTTGGCTCCTATATATTTTCAGTCCGGTTCCTGTACCTGAACAGTCTCAGAGAATTATTTTTTTAAGGCACACAGTGACCTATGAATCATTCAAACAAACAAACATCTAACTTAAGGCATGAACCAGTGATAAACAGGTGCAAATAATAACGGATGATGATTAGTATACGTCTGAATGCTGAGTGGTTGGAACTTAACAGTTGATACATAAATAGCTGATGTTTAAAATGTACTTTTAGGCACTTTCCAGCCTGAAGCAATAAAATATTTGTTCCCATTTCTTACATTTAATGGACATTATTTAATTAAATTTTATTTTATTTCATGAAGAAACAAGGAGGCTCAGGACTTTCGCACAATACTGTATAGCTTTCACTTTATTGAAATATTAACCATGTCCAATCAAAGGAAGTTTGATTTTTCTATTATCAGTGATACAGAACAGAGATCTTTTTAAAAACAGACACAGTAACGTCCCGCCATGCTTGGGTGTGCGTGTACGCACACTGTGTTCAATATAGGATTAAAAACATGTTTGGTTTTTACCTCTGTGAAATCCAGCAGCATGCCGGTGGTGGGATCTCTCACTACAGACAGCCCTGATTGTAGAGGAGACAGAGAGCAGTGCAGCAGCGAGTCCACTTGTCTGTCCCTTTTAGTCAGTCTGAGAGGAGAAAAAAAAAAATTCTCCAATTACAACTCAAAGCCTTAAAATAAACATTGAATAAATACTAGGGTTGGACGACACCAGGAGACGATACGATACGATATTATTGCGATACCTTGGTGGCGATTCGATTTGCATTGCAATTTTATAAGCATCATGACTTTAAAATTGTCCTGATTCGAAATGAAATTTTTTCTCAGATTATGTTACGATTCTAAACAAATTTCACAAATAAATATATATACAGGATATAGCTGCAAGCAACAATGAGCGGGCCCATTGATTTTTTAACATGTTAATATACATTTAAAAAAGACCGATAACATTATGACATGATTTTAGAATGGGGGAATTTTATGCCAAGACCTTTCATAAAGAGTTTTTGAGCATGTTAAGACCCCCAAAAAGCCCCAGATGTTGGAACAAAAAATCCTTAGACGAACAATACTATGACGACTTAGAGCTGATGTAATGGTGCTTGGGCCCAAATTCTTTCCTACTACACAGGATGCTGTGCTTCCAGCCAATGTGTAAATAGTTTGTAGGATTATAGAGGAACTGCAAAATTTTAGCACCAGAAATGCTAATTTTGTAGTCAGTGTGGCGATACATAAATTGCCGAACAAAAGTATTGCGATAAATCACCGAATCAATGTTTCCTCCATCTCTAATGAACACGCATTTCTCAAAGCACTAGGATACAGGGTGCCAACTGGTATTTCAGTGCCTCTACAATGCACAGGCTTCTGCATGGTTTTTCATCAAGCATGATCAGGGTTCATACTTAAGAAACGTCTGGAAGGCGTCAGTTGTATCGTGTATGGGCATCCACGCAGGATCCTGCAGGAAACGTTTCTCCACCTCCATCTTCAGGTCCACACAGAATGGAGGGAGACCATGAGGAAGCTGTAAGAATAACCCCAAAATAAATAAATAAAAGCATGAACAGCAGATTGAAGCATTCAAATTCTCTTTGTGTATCATGAAGAAATAAAACAGGCACTGGTACAGTAGTTTTGGTGGTCAGTGCTCTGATCACAAGATCAATGTTGTGGTTTATACAAGCTGAATAAATCCCTTAACCTTGTCAATGTACCATAAATGATCCTGGATCTGCTGTGTTTATGCTTTTGTTGTGAAACTTAAAAAGTGATTCTGTTAATATACGTTCATACCAGTGTCAGAGAGATTTCTTTTTTTCCTGTTAAAACGGTGTTTCCGTTTTGTGTGTGTGTGTGTGTGTGTGTGTGTGTGTTTGTTGTGAAACTTAAAAAGCGAGGTGGGGAGAGGGAGGAGGAGTGTTACTGTGTAAAATGAGGCGAGGGAAGGGGCTAATTGCACACGCACACACATACACACACACACACACATACACATACACACACACATACACACACATACACACACATACACACACACGCGCACGCGCACGCGCACACACACGCGCACACGCACGCGCACACACACGCGCACACACACGCGCGCACACGCGCGCACACACGCACGCACACACGCACGCACACACGCACGCACACACGCACGCACACACGCACGCACACACGCACGCACACACGCACGCACACACGCACGCACACACGCACGCACACACGCACGCACACACGCACGCACACACACACACACACACACACACACACACAGCGCCTGCGCGCACCAAGGGAAACACTTATCTGTCGGGATTTATTTGTACTTTTTTTTTTAAAGGTAAAGTGCAGATTAACTTGTTTTCTTTTCATTTTATAGATTGTATTAATTATTTTTATGTATTTATTTTTGAGCCCGCTTCCGGAACGAATTATGCTCATAATCCAAGGTTCCACTGTACTACTTTTGACATATAAAGCATTAAATGGTCTCACGACACACAATATCGGAGTGAACTGCTAGTGTCTTATGATCCGCCACGCCTACTTCGATCAAAGGATGCAGGCTGTTTGTCAGTACCACGTATTATTAAAACTACAGCAGGGAAGTTATGGAATAGTCTTCCTATTAATGTTCAGAACTAAGGCACAGTCTCAGTGTTTAAGTCTAGGCTAAAAATCTATTTATTTAGCCAAGAATATTTGTAAATAGATTAGTCATAGGTAAAGGAGCAGATCTGGGGGACTCATGGACGTAGAGTATTCTGGTGAACTGGTATGTTTAGATGCTGTCTTCCCCACTCTCATTGATCACTCAGGTGTGTTGACGGTGAGGTGATTGGTTGCTTTACATCTCAGGGAGCCCTCATGTCGGTGTTTCCTTCTGGCTCTACTTTTTAGTTATGCTGTTATAGTTAGTCCTGCCGGAGTCCCTGTTTGCACTCTGCACTAAATATACATTCACATTATACATTGTTTAACTGTGACCAGACCTAACTGCCATCTCTCCCTCTCTTCTGCTCTCTCCTTTTCTCTCTTTCCCTCTACCTGTCTCTCTGTCGAGCTATACATGTCGCTCCTGAGCTGCCAGTGATCCAGACCCCCTCTGCCCCCTGGACCTGTCTGACTCGTCCTGGGTTCCACTTTTTCCACGAAGACTGTCCTGTCCTCGGCTGATGCAGACAGCTGTTCTCTGAGGACTTGTGACTTGAGCCGCTCGATAGTTCAGGACTGAAGTTTCCTACTTACAGCATCTGAGCCTCCAGTAACGACTTAATTTTAACTTAAACACAACTCCTGTTATACTGAACTTCTCACACTGGATGAATGTAAATCAATCCCTGCTATCTGTTTTACCCAGATGAGGATGGGTTCCCTGCTGAGACCGGTTCCTCTCAAGGTTATTTCCTGTTACCATCTCAGGGAGTTTTTCCTTGCCACTGTGGGACAATCTGATCATTTTGATTCATAAACATTCACATCTCAAACTTATATAATTCTTTTGATTGTGTAAAGCTGCTTTGTGACGAGGTCAGTTGTTAAAAGCGCTATACAAATAAAATTGAACTGAATGAGAAGACGATGAAAAGCATCAGGTTTAGGAGTGTTCTCACCGTGCTCTGGGGTGGGAAGGGTGTGTGTGCAGACTGGGGGTGTGTGAGGACCTCAAACTTCCCTGAACAGCCCATCTCCAGCAGGGACAGGGGCAGATCATCAGGGCCAGGGGCTGGCAAGTCTACAAAAACACAAACATAAGAACGTAAACATAAACACGTAAACACACGTAAACACACACACACACACACACACACACACACACACACACACACACACACACAAACACCTGACACACAAACACAATGAATTATTATTCATGCTAGCCAAGTTAGCACCCAATCTCAAAACCCCTGCTGCTACAAACAATATGACTTATTACGATATTTAATTAGTAGAACATATATATATTATATACGGAGTATACAATAAAATGCGTTTTTTGCAAACTCACCTATCTTCTCCATCCTACACTGTTCTCTCTCTCTCTCTCTCTCTCAGGCACTGAAAACAAGCGACGCGTGAACAGGAAGTGACGCACCGGACGTCGGCGGACTTTCGTTTTGGCAGCAGTTATCGTGCAAATTAAAATAGCAATTTATCTATTATTTAAAAATAAAATAACAACAATAATAAAGTCATGTAATATAATTATAATTATAATTATTGCTTTCGGTTCATATTCATATTTATCGCTTATTTTATCTACTCACCCTGTATGATATTATATGATAATATCTATATATGATTATAATAATTATAGGACAATATTGTTAATATAAGATTAACAAAATATACATAATATTTTTTCTGAAATGTGTATTTGAATGTTTTTTGCCTGACTATATATATATTATATTATATATAATAATAATATTTATATACAGCAT
>QMIH01001050.1:46419-77447 GCA_003987875.1 Clarias batrachus
TGAGGGATATCCATATATATATATATATATTATTAATAATATTGAGGGATGCCCATGGATGCCCATATATATTTATATATATATAAATATGAGGTTTCTGTACGAAATTAAATTCCAGTGGGCTTGTTGTCTGTGTATAAATTTTGAGAGGTCACCACAGCAGACCATCCGATCTGCAAAATGGGTTTGTATCCAGTGCCTGGGGTTTGGGCAATGTTAGTTATCTTTATATGTATAAAAAATAAATAAAGATATAAATAAACACAAAAATCCATATATGAATACAAATTACAGTATATCACAATATATGAACAAAAGTATGTGCATTCATGACCATCACATTTATTAGTGCTTGTTAAACATTAAAGTGCACATGGGAGGAATTTTTCATTCATCAACTGTTCAATTATCAGTTATTTTTGAAAATTTAAATAAAATTTATTACAGATCATTAATTTAGATTTAGTTACAATATTTAGTGAAACCAAGTTCTTTTTTTACTGGAAGTAAAAAAAACATTAAAAACTGTAAAGCTGGATGACATTATGATTACAAAAACAATATAGGAAGAAAAAAGTAAATAAAAAACTAAATAAAAGTAATAAATAATAATAATAATACACAAAACATGAGAAATGTAGCAAAGCAAAAATGTACGTAGTATTCATCATATGCAAGTTCACAAATTTGTGTTTGACCCTGACGTCATATCTTTGCGCGGAGCGACGTCAAAAAAGTGCGCGCTCGCAGAACTGCATACAGGGGGAATTTAAAGTAAAACAGAACACTTATTTCTTTTCCCCGAGCGTCTACTTTTTACGTAAAAAAATACTAAAAGCTCAAATAAACAAGTTTAACTCGTCGGATATTAATTCTCAGTTTGCATTAGCGAACAAATTCAGTTAACAAACACACGAACACCTATCATAGCTAGCTGGCTAAATGCTGCACTGTTGCTCAGGTCAGTTTGTTGTCATTGCTTGAATGAAAGAAAAGAACATTCTCGATTTCTTTTTGTTTGCAGTCTGACTGAAGCATGGGGCTGTTTCCGAACTCCCTGACGGAGGAGGAAGAGACACTGCAGAAGAAATACGCGAAATTAAAGAAAAAGGTAGACATACACATATATACATTTCCATAAGTCTTCTTTTCATTTTCTTTTCATTTCTGTGAAGCTGCTTTGAGACAATGWCCATTGTTAAAAGCGCTATAGAAATAAAATTGAATTGAATTGAATTGAACATGCATGCAATCAGATCAGCTGTTTATTTACATCCAGTGTTCTGGGGCTGTGCTGTAATAATGCTGTGTGCAATACTGCATACACTCATAAATGTTATACATATAATGCACACATTGTATGATTCTATTAATAATTTATTGACATTTTAAACATGGGTATTAAACTAGTACGCACTTAAGAGAGGTTTTTATATTTCTTATATTTTGTGTTATTTTCTACTGGGAAACTTTTAAGCTTTTTGTTCATATTTTTCAATAAGGACTATTATAGGATTATACCCTACCTGGTCAAAAAGAAGTAGCCTTTTCAGGAGGGTTCAGTTATTGGGCTGCATCAAGCCAAGAAAACAACTAAGGAGATTTAAAATGACTGGAACTGGGTTAAAAAACCTTCAACACATTTTCAAAACCTGTAAGGTTAGCACCGAACAATCCTTCCAACAACTTTGAAAAAAAAAAAAATCATAAATGAAACTTTGACCATAAAAAAACAGAGCTGTGTTTAATAACTTGAGGAGAGACTTACAAATCCAAATAAACCCTCGAGAATCATAGGAACCAAATGGAGCCGTCTGCTGTCTATTCACTTGTCTTAGCTTAATTTTGCTGTAATTAAAAATAAAGGCGGTCAATAAAATAGTGGATTGTTTTTTGGCCGTGCAGTGTATATTAATGAAATTATTTAAAAGTGGTGTACTGTAGGTTTACAGTTTTCAGGATTATTCTAGTTTTGGATCAGTGTTAATCTGGACCTACTAGGTTTAACAAGCAGATAAATGAGGGAGGAAAAAAATCCAATAATAATTGCACTGTTTTTTTTTGTTGTTGTTGTTGTTTACATAATTCTTTCTCACTTTAGAAAAAAGCCCTGCTGGCTCTAAAGAAGCAGAGCTCCAGCAATCAGACGAGTCAGGCTGGACTGAAGCGCAGTGAGTCACTTTTTCATTCCTGACTGTAAAATGGCTCCAAGCATAAGTCAGCACAAATGTCATATTCAGTGCGATCAGCTGTTACTTTACGATATATGGAGTTACCAGACACCTCATTCCCTTGTCCTCGTTTGAGGAAAGGCATTAAACGCCGTTTTGTGCTCTCTGTCTCTAAAGCCTTGTCAGATCAGCCTGTGGTGGACACAGCGACGGCCACCGAGCAGGCCAAGATGCTCATCAAATCCGGCGCCATAAGTGCCATCAAATCAGAGAACAAGAACTCCGGGTTCAAGCGATCACGAACACTTGAGGGGAAATTAAAGGTGATGAACCAGCATGCTTTTGGAGAGATGTCACCTTCCTGTTTTTGATCCTATTCCTCAAGCATTATTGTGTTTATTTTTATTTTATTTTAAACTTAGGATCCGGAGAAAGGTCCAGTTCTGGCATTCCTGCCGTTCCAGAGAAGCGTCTCTACAGACGAGGAACTTTCTGAGGTAAAATTTATTTAATAATGCTACACAGATTTGGTTGTCTCATTGATCCATTAAAAAAAACACATTTAGATTGTAAATAAAAAATAAATGACTTTTTCCCTTTTTACAGTCGGCCAAAAGAACCCACAGGAAGGCTCTGTATGACAGGTAAGCCTACATGACGCTGCATTGAAGTTGTTTAGATTGTTACGTACTTTGTGGTACTTAAATTTAATGTCCCCTTCGTTTTGCAGCTTTGTCGGCCCATCTGACCGCTCACGTGACGACGACGAAGGTGGTGGTGGAGGAGGAGGAGGAGCAGCAGCAGCAGCAGGACCAGGAGGAGGAGGAGGAGGAGGAGGAGGAGCGCCTACCCGCGATTTTGAACGTGAACGAGACAGAGATCTGGAAAGAGACCGTGATCGAGACAGGGAAAGAGACAGAGAGCGCGGCCGAGACAGAGAGCGAGAACGGGAGAGGAACAGAGACAGGAGCCGTGAACGTGACCGAGACAGAGAGCGCGACAGGGAAAGAGACCGAGACCGGGAACGTGACAGAGAGCGAGACAGAGATGGACCCTTCAGACGTAAATCCCATAATAATCCAAAATCATATAACCAAAATAATAATACTAATTGATCGGTTTCCTTCAGAGTTACAGCTTCTCGTTAAGTTTTAAACTTGTCTGTGTCTCCCCGTGCAGGTACAGACTCATACCCTGAGCGCCGAGGCATGAGGAAAGGAAATACAGTGTATGTTTACGGGGCAGGCATGGTGGAGGAGAGTCTGCGCACAGCTTTCTCACAGCATGGCACCATCATCGACCTGTCCATGGACTCGCCACGCAAGTATGACTGAAACAACAAACGCTATATTTTATTATATTGCACTTTTTTATTATAATAACACTTACACACAAAGTCTATGGCAGCCCATAGTAGGCGTGTGCACCTTTCTTTAAATTAGGAATGGGAATCCCCAGGGATGACCCGATACAATTTGTATTGCGATACCGTAAGGTCATGATTTTATAAATACGCCAATTTAAGATTCTCCTGCAATTCTAAAGAAGCGTGGCAAATAATGCACTCCTAACAAATAGGACACTGTGCTGCCCGCTTGCCACTGTTTGAATAGTTTAGAGAGCACCACCTGTAGGATTCTAAAGGAACTGCAACATTTTTATACCATAAATATAAATTACAATTTATTTGAAAGAAATCGGTTTTTGGAATGCAGCTTATTGTGTGTAGCTACTAGAAAGGCTAGAACAAAAATGGTGTAAGCCAGAAACTCCAATTATTACAGTTTTTTACTAGAACAAACTAATTTCTCCATGAGGCTACAGGAATATATCTTCATGAAACACCTGGACTTTGTCATAGATTCTTTTTTTTTTTTCATCTTATACAGTTTAATTTTATAAAAATTTACAAAAAAAAAATCACCCTTGTTTGTTTATTTGTCTAATCTAGTTGCTTAAAAATATTCTGTATATAAAAAGAAAATTGTAAAGGAAAAAAATTGGGTTTTCACTGTATTAAAAACTATGTATAATAATCCCTAATTAAATAATGAACTTTCAATTAAAAAAGAAATAATAATAACAACAACAACAACAACAACAAAAGAAATAGATCTTTGAGTCAGTGTAGTCAACGAAAGAATCATGATACTTAACTGAATAAATTTAAATTTACTATGAAGTCTGGCACAGAGACCGCAGTCTCAGCTACCTCCAGGTTAATTTCGGTACACTGTAGCGCCACCAACAGAGCATATTCGGACATGCTATTACATCCTTTTTAAAAGTGTTGTAAAAACACTAGTCCACTTTCTTCTCTTTGTACTCTTGAAGTACTGAGATTGTATTTTATTATTTTTGAAAATAAAATTAGATTTTCCATTATTAATATTTAATTTACAAAATTCAGATTACATCATTGTGAGACCAACCAGAACAAAAACGGTTTCCAGATTTTTTGATACATGCGACAGTTACATCCGTACCAACAGGAAATGAAGCCATATCTTTTCATCATGACACCGTCTGAACAAGCAAGCATCGAACTCGGTAGCAACATGGAAGAGTTTCTTCTTCTTTTAAAATTGTTATTTTTAAACAGATTAACAAATGTGCGCACTCTTGACTTGACGGTTACAGAGGATTTTGAACTAAATGAAAGCAACAAAAGCTATTCTGTGTGTACGAGTCCTCATCCTAAACAGCTTACCTGTTTGTCCTCTCTTTCCATTCCAAGCTGTGCGTTTGTCACGTTTGAAAAGATGGAGTCAGCCGATCAGGCTGTAGTAGAGGTCAGTGTCAAGTCTCACCACACACACACGTCCTTCATTATTAATATTTGGTACAGAATACCAAGACAGATTTTTGATTATAGCTGAATAACACCACGGTGGGCGACGTCACCATCAAGGTCAGCATCGCTAGGAAGCAGCCCATGCTGGATGCAGCTACGGGGAAATCAGTCTGGGGATCTCTGGGTGAGTAACACCAACACGTACAACTCTGATGTACAGTACCAGTCAAAAGTCTGGATTTATTTTCTACATTCGAAAACAATACTGGAGATTTTAAAACTATAATATGACATTAGGAAATTAACTAACAACAACAGTCAGCCAGTTCTTGCAAGAACAGTATTGTGTCGAGCACGTTTGCAAAACCCATCATCCAGCTCCATGATGAAACTCTCTCTCATGAAGACCTTCCCAGGAAAGCAAGACCAAAACCTACCTCTGCTGCAGAGAAGTTCATTTAGAGTCACCAGCCTCAGAAATCACCTCAGATTAGAGCCGTACTGAAGGATTTACAGATCTCAATATCAACTGTTCAAAGGAGATTATTACGTATTTTAGATGCCGTCAGTATTGTTTTACAGTGTAGAAAGAAATAGAAACCAGGAAGCATAAAAAGTTAGAAGTTGTATCCAAACTTGTGACTGGTAAGGGTGTATGAAAGATGCTCAATTCTCGAGCATTGTTTTCTGTAATATACAAAAGGAAAAACAAACCTCTCAAACATCGACACTCCTTGTGTCCTGGAGTCATATTGGAAGAGACCAATCCTAAAATACATCATGATCATTTTTCTATCGTCTCCAAAATATGAACCTATAAACCAACAACAGTAAAATATTTACATATAATTTTTTTTTTTTCTTCAAAATTCTCATAAATAAAAGTATTAGTATTTTGAACTAATTTGGTGTTTACGTGTCTTGTTTTCATTTCGCAGCTGTGCAGAACAGCGCCAAGGGCTCGTACAGGGACAAGCGGAATCAAGTCGTCTACAGCGACGATTTCATCTGAGCAGATCTCTCTCTCTCTCACACACACACACACACACACATACAGTACTTTTCTATTTGGCTCTGCTATTAGCTTTCTTAGTTTTTTTTTTTTTTCAATCACAAAGTTGTAAAATTTATTCATTAAAATCCTGTAATAAAACATGTAGAGGATGTGTTTATAGTTCGTGCTGTAATCAGCGTTACTGTGCTTTGGTATTACAGCGCTCAATAAAGTGTGAACATGATATACAGTGCAGCTTTGTAAATCGGAGTGTGTGGTCATCTTTCTGAGAATGTTACTAACACATTACACACGCTCATGTACGAGAAGGATTGAGTGATGAACAGGGCATGCTGTTATAGGAATATTAATCCTTAATAGCAGAGAATTGACATTCCAGATGATGTTTTCTTATACAACAATTTGTCATTGTTCTTTATTCAGGAATTCTGCATACTATGTAAAGTAATTTTTGCTTACTGGCCTTTTTTTCCTCTTTTAAAGTTAAAAGACAAACTTCTTTTGATTGTGTAAAGCTGCTTTGTGACAATGTCAATTGTTAAAAGCGCTATACAAATAAAATTGGATTGAATCGAAAAACAAACAAAAAAATACTATAATACAATTTAATACCCCTCAATTTTCTCTAATTTAGTTTAATCTAATTCCTCCCGGTCACTAGGGGGCGCTCCAAAATTAAGCTACTACTACTACCACTCGGTCACTCAGTCATGATCTTAACACGAGTGGAAGTTTCCGGAATGTGCTCTTTAGTGTTAAAATATTAAATACATGATTATTTTTAGTTGGATTGAAATGACCTCTAAAAATTCTGCACTACCCATTTCTCAGATATTAAGATAACAAGGTAATGACATTAAAAATAAATAAATAAATAAAGGGGAAAAATAATTATTGGTTTTATCAAATCTCAAATCATTGAGTTTTACAGAATCTGCTGCTGTGAACAACATGTTCAAAGCATTTAGAGTACGCGGATATTCCAGAAGATTCCTCAGTATCTCCAACACGTTAGATATTGGATAGAATTGGGAACTGAATTGGATAATGAATAACATCTACAGAGGGTGAAGATGATTAACAAGGGGATATAGGAATGTTTTTTTGGTAGATTCAATGCAAATAATATTATTTGTTTATTATTTTTGTCTGTTTTTTTGCAAAGCATGCTTTGTGTGTTTGATGCGTTTGGCTTTGAAGTTTCACACACTAGTAAATTCATGTACAGTGAAACCTCGGATCGCAAGTAACGCGGTTTGCGAGTGAAGACGAGCAAAGATTTGTCATAAATTTTGACTTGAAAAACGAGTAAGTCTTGGTTTACGAGTGCAGAGTATCATGTATCACGCATGCGCTTCTTATTTTGACACCGAGCGCCAAGTGATCACAACTGAGCCGATGATGTTTCTCTCTTGTGCTGCGGAATTGTGGGTGCTCGTCTCTTACTGGTATAATCAGCATCTCCCACTCTGTTTCAGCATGTCTCCTATGTGTGCGCGTGTAATTTGACACCTACACACACTCTCTCTACACAGAAAACTCTGCTCTGTCTGCTAGTCAATTTTTTTTTTTTACTTTACAGCAGTGATTCCGTTAGTATGAGCTCACATGAGTGTCAGAAGAGAGATTTATTTTTTTCCGTTAAAACAGTGTTTCCGTTGCATGTGTGTTTGTTGTGAAACTTAAAAAGCCAGGTGGGGGGAGGGAGGAGTTGTTTTAGTGCAGTTGCAGTGCATACCAAAACAAAATTTTTTTAGAACAATACAAACGAGCTACTTCTGTGTTTGAACCGTTCGTATTTGTGGAAATTGGTAACTCGAATGTTCATATATTGGGGACTACCTGTACAAGATCTGAGCCAATTTTGTGGTTCAAAGGAGATTCGTGGCCAGGCGGTGTAGTAGTGTGCACCGACTCTGACTTGTGACCTTACACAGTAATTTTTTGCAGAAAATGAAAAGGAAAGCAATCCGTTGAAGCGCCCCGTTTCGTTTAATTGATTGTAAATGACAACACAGTGTAGCTAAAAACACAACATGAAACCAAACGCGTTACACTTGATTCACAACATTAACAGCTCGCGGCTAACTGCTTTATTTGACTCGCCACAGACTATTTATCGTATACACGTACAGACGGTTACACCGATACTGAGTAACATTTTTATTTTTTTTATTCTCCACAATGCAGACGCTCAGCACAGTGTTCAGATACTATTTTAATCAATGAGGCACAGATGTTCTCAAGTCTCAAGAACCAAGCACAGGCAAGCGTGGCAAGTGAGGCATCGACCTAAATAATCGGACTTGAGGCCAGAATCTGACTTTATCATCCATGTGTGTGTCTTCTGACTCTTAAAGGAACAGCCGTACACTTTCCCCAATGCATGTGATCAACCTCGACAGTGTGGTCTTCCGAGATTCCCTCTGGAGCTATATGGCTCATGGAAGAAATCAAATACTCATCTCCTCCTAATGCTTAAGCAAGAACACTTAAACGTTAAACTTAAATACCGGCAGTTTAAAAGTTGTTGAAGGCAAAAATAAAAAAATAAAAAATTGCAGAAGAGTGATCAAAAAGCCACAGGTGCCAATACTTATGCACAAAAGAGGGAATACTGAACGCAAACCTGTGCAGGTGATACAACCTTCTAGTGCACTATATTAGATCCTTTTCCTAATTATTGTTCTATGCATGAGCATTTTTATGAATACAGGAAGTAAAGAAATAAATAAAAAAAATATTAAAAACAAAACTTGCTATGATTTTTCTGTTAATGATTTTAATGATAACGGGCCTCGTTTATCTGCAATAATTTACAATAAGATTTTTGGTGTACACAGTGATAAACAAGGCCCAATGTTCGTTCTATTACTTGCAGTTTAAAAAGTACTGTTGCACTGTACACAAATGATCGTTACATGAGGTGCAAGGAAAAAACTGAAGGGAAAAAAAAACAAACAAAAAACTTATGCCTGTACAGTCTGACTAATAGGATCGATCTCTTCAACAACAGCTCTGACAACAGAGACACATTTGTGATGTAGTGAAGGGAAAGGAAAAACAAAAGAAAGGGAAGAAGAAAAAAACAAAGAGAAAAAAAAAAGAGGACGACGAAGAAGAAAATACAAACAGAAAAAAAAGGCAAACAATAGAAGAAAAAAAATGGACTGGGTCGTAATATGAGCTGAGAGTAATATTAAAGACAACAGAGCAGTTTTTATTTCTTCAGTAATAAAAAAAAAAAACGAAATTGAGAGATTTTGGTTATAAATTAGGACATAAGCTTCTGTACATAACTTCATGTGTCACTACACTGACTCCTAAATAGATTTCTTAAAATACATTTTTAATTGATACTTTTGTATTTCAGGCTGTAAAATCTCGCAGTTTCTCTATAATCCTGCAGGGGGTGCTCTACACTATTCACACTGTGCTGGGAGCAAATTAGTTGGCAAGTTTGTTTAGAATTGTAATGGAATGAATACTAAAAATGATATTATAATACACAGTTAAATGTATAAAATCGAGAACCGGCACAGAGGTATCGTGAGATCATTGTATCAGCTGATTCCTGGTGTTTATAGACCATAGAGTTGCGTTTATATCCGGACATTTACTGCACGTCCTAGATTCTACCTTCGTCCCTTCGTCCCTGCTCAATCTATTTCTTTAAAAAACAAACAAACAAAAAAAAAAAAAAAAAAAAAAAACGATAAAATATGCGTTTTCTGGATCTAGAGTGAAATTATTTTTTAATTCTCTCAGGTTAAAAGCTGCTGAATCTAATTACGCAGAAACTCTGGTGAAAAGATCAAAGTCATCTAGTGCACAGGATATCTAACGTGTTGCAGTGTCAGGACACGCACCTTTAAACAACTGCACATAMTGGGCCTCTTAAAGCCCTGGGTTAGTTTAAGTAACTACGAAAAAAAAAGTAATCAAAAGTTTTTTTCCTCTGATCACAGAAAACTCAAATAATTTCTAAACTCAAATAATTTCTTGATTTGCACTACATTAGACTCTTTCACAGCTAGAGTCTCTTAAAATCATCTGGAATAATAGAGCCCTAGATCATGATGCATCTCATCAGTCTCTAAAATGTTTTCTAGGTACAGCATCTCAAAAACTATTGACCACCTCTGACTCTGAGAGAAGGTACTGAAAATCTTTTTTAAAAAATGGATTCTGTTATTGGTGTGAAAACAAAACTTTTGGTATTGTGTTAAGGCTAAGCTTTTGAAATACTTAGTAATCTTCCTTTTTTTTTTTGTAGTGCTTAAATACATTAATTCATTCATCCTTCTTCTATACAAATCATGTACAGGGTCGCAGGGSACTTTAGGAGACTTTGGGCATGAGGCGGGGTACACCACGGACAGGGTGCCAATCCATCACAGTGCACACACTCATTCACACACTACGGGCCATTTGGGGACGCCAATTTAACCTGATCTGCATATGTTTCTGGACTGTTGGAGGGGAGTACCCTGAGGAAACCCACCAAGCACAGCAAGATCATGCAAACTCTACTTTAAGGGGAAAAAAACTTTGAGAACCTGTAACTTGTTCGCTTAATCAACCTGGTAGCTCAAGTACATTAAAGAAGCGAATGTGAGACACCAAACATGTCTTGATTGACTGGCGCAAAGGATAAAATAATTAAAGACTTGACCAAATCACACCTGATGTGTACTTCTGTTCCTAGAGTCAGGACTCAGTTTACCACACTGTGAATATATATTTATGACTAGGACATTATCAGACTCTGGCCCTCAGCAGAACCGTCCCTCTAGATCTCAATAATGCTACTTTAGACTCGGTCTTAAAACAGTCTTAAACTCCTCCTCCTCCTCCTCCTCCACCTCCTATAACAGGTTCCTCACACTCTCTCTGGATCTCCAGGTAGTTCTGCGCGGTGGTCTTGCCGTGCTGCTCCTTCAGGTGGCGCCGCAGCGCCGGTTTGTGAGCAAAGCAGATGCGGCAGAAGGCGCAGACGTGCGGCCGCTGACCGCTGTGCATGTTCATGTGGTCGGACAGCGTGGACTTCTGCGTGAAGGTCTTGTGGCACAGCGGGCAGCTGTGGAGCTTGGCCGAGCGGTGGACGGCCATGTGCCGGTTCAGGTTGCTGGTCTGGCTGAAGTGTTTGCCGCAGCACGGGCACACGTACAGCAGGTGGGTGGAGCGCGAGTGCGCGGCCAGGTCCTCCACCGAGGAGAACGCCAGGCCGCACTGCTCGCACGCCGCCGAGCCCGTCACGCAGGATGTGGAACCCACGACGGCCACGGAGTCCTCGCCGCCATCTTCTTCGTTGGCGGGCAGCGGTACGACTCCCATGTTGTCCTCCGCGCCTGCCCCGTCCATGCCATAGTGACCGGGTCCGCCGTCCGAACCCGCCGTGTCTCCTTGGCAATCGGTCGGTTGGTAATCCATCCGCATCGGACCCTCTCCCAGAGCCAGATAGTCCTGCCCGATCCCCGCTCCGAAACTCCCCATGATCTCCTCAGAGGTGGGGAAGCGCCACGCCTGCTGGAAGTTCCCCAAAGGCCTTCGCTCGCGGTAGGTGTACCGCTTCCTGTGCTTGAAGCCCCGCCCGCGGCCACCCCTGGGCTCCCCGAATCTCCGCCTCCAGATGCGCACTCCGCCTCTCGGGCTGCTGCCCGGCGCTCCACCTTCGTCCCTGCTCAGATCATCCACGTGTGCGACCTGGCGCAGTCCCAACATGTCCACAGCGTCTCCGGCGTCCTCATGAACTCCCGAGGTGTCTTCTCCGGCGTGGTGTTCGTCCCTGATGCGCACCTCAAACACGCTGAAGTCGTTCCTGCTCTCGTCGTCTTCGACCACTCCGGAGTGCTCCGAGACTCGAAGCTGCAATAATCGAACAACAGGAAATATTTTAACAAACCTACTTAGGGGGATGAGTGATTTAGAAAAAAATATATATTAACAAATTATTCAATTAAACAATTTTTTTTTTAGAAGTCAGCCTGTTAAGACAAATTTACACTCACTCCAGACAAATTAGCCTCATCTCTGCGCTGAGCGCCGGCGTGTTCGACTCCTGAGACCTGCGGCTCCTCCTCTGAGCTGTGAGGCTGCAATGACGAGGCGCGCTCAGAAGGGGGCGACATATTGTCCAGGGAACGAGTGCTCCCACTGACGATCGACGGCATAGCCTGGGACTCTTCTGTTTTCACAGACTGGACAAGTGACCATGGAACGAACAGAACATCTGAATGAGTCGAACTTAGGGTAAAAAAAAAAAAAAAAAGATTTAAATGTGAAAAAAGCGTGTGGGACTAAATCTGACTCACTCCTGAACTGCAGCTCTTAGTCTGCAGGTACTGACTCAGCGCCACCCTGCACTTCTCCACCACATGCTCCATCTGGAGGTAGCTGGCCGCCGTCAGGTAATTGACGATCTCTTTGGCGCTGAACTGCAGGATGCCCGTGTAGCAGGACTGCAGGAGCTCGCGGATCACCGTGGAGCTGTGCAGCACTGAAACCTGCTGCAGAAAACAAACAAACAAAAMCACCAACAAAACGGAATTAAGGAGCGCATAATTAACAACGGACTAGAGACGTATGCATTCTGACAACCGGAATTCCTCGGGAGGGGGATCGTCTCTTGAATTGTAATGAAAACACTCACAAGCCTCCTGCACACTGACCCGCGCCCACGCCGTTAAGCATCCGGCCAAGAGTTCATTAATAAGCTCAACTTAATTAGAAAACCTACCAATACCGTCATGCGTTTTACAAAAAAATAATAAAAATGTAATGATATAATTAATATCCAGAGGCTGGGAAAATAATTAAAATCATATCTAACCCCCTCCAGTCACTACTTGTCCAGTCACATGATTAAGAAATAAAATCACGCAGGCTAAACTTGAGCAGCCATCAAAATTTAACCCGAGTGTACGAGAAGCCTCTTGGCTTGTATGAAAAATGTCTCTCTGTTAATCACAATTTTTACCCCTGTGCCGAGTTTATCCTCAGGGGATGATTGGTGTGCTGCATGTAACACATAAATGCTAAATGAACTATGAATTAACATGAATTATAAATTAACTTTATCGGTAAATAAAAATATAAGAAGTCGCCTTTATCAGTCATATACACTTTTTCACAGCAGAGTGAAATTCTTTTCTTCGTACATCCCAGGTTGTTACGAGGCTGGGGTCAGTGGTCAGGGTCAGCCGTGATACAGCGTCTCCGGTTAAATAGTTCGCTCCGAGCACAACAGTGGCAACTTCTAACCTTTTTGAGCCATCACTGGTCAGTTCAAAATATCTGAAAATTAAATAGAATTGTCAATCATTCCAATTTTATGTGTGGATCTCTTATTTCTCCTGGAGGGAAGAGAAGACTTGATCTTTTGCAATGTTTTTGAAGGATAACCCACACCTGTTTACTTTAATGTTTGAATTTCATAAGCCCCTATGCATAATACATGAAGTCAGCCAGGCAGATCAAAACAGTGACTAGAAAAAAAAAAAAAATCTTACACTGGAGAGATAAGGTACAAGCTAGCAGTTTGTCCGCTCATCATTACTGGTTTGGAATCATAGATCAATTAATGATAAGATTATGATAAGATATCTTAATGATAAGACAGATTAATGATTTAATTTCTACAAGATTCACATTGACATTTCAGTTTTTGTCGAATCTCTACATCAGGCCAGGAGATTTAATTAACGAATACGTTTTACCCTCAGCAGGTTTCCCCTCGGGTCGTACCTGTAGCTCTGCAGAAGGGTTCAGTAAGAACTGGTCCCTGAGGAAGGCCGAGCCGGCAGCCAGCACCACTTTGTGACCCCGGAACATCTGCCTGCCGCCGGCCATGATGGTGATGTCGCAGAAGTGCCGCTGCTCCCGCAAGATATTCATGTTCCTCAGCGCGGCGTCGCTGTGGCCGGGCAGACGGAAACATACCACGTCCATCTGCACACGCGGGGGAGACGGAAGCATGACATCAACAGCTGCAGCTATTGCTGACTAAAACTGTAATGTTCCTCAATGCAAAGACTGCAAGCATTTTTTACATGTGAAAATAAAAGGAAGAGCTTCTATGGCTTCACCTCTAACCTTAATCAGTGGTTAGCAGAGAGAGATTAGCCATGCAGTGATACAAGAAAGTGGAGATTTAAAAAACGTTTGGTGTAAATGATTTCAGATAAACAACCTGATGTTTTTACGTTATGGACGTGACATGTCTGTACGCTGGAATTGTTAAGTTTAACATGAAATGTTTGGAAAAGTTATCATGGAAAAACAAACTGGGAAAATACTGAATCAGAAATCTGGCATCGAAYCCTTTCCTCTTTTACCTTTAGTTGTCATAATTTTTCTGCCACTTTGACTTCGGACTGTTGATTACTGTTAAAGTAAAGTTACAAGTATTACAAGTAAAAGTTTAGTTAATATAAGCAAATGTACTATTATATGTACTACTATACTGAACCTCAAAAGCCATTCAATTAGTTTGTTTTTATTTATTCATGTTATATTCAATTAAGAATTAAAGTTGTTAAAGGTTTTTAAATTAGAAGGTTTAAAATTGTAACAAAATTATAAAAATTATAATTATTATTTCTTCTTTAAAAATTACGTCACTAACATTTAGGTGGATTCACCATTTAAATAAAATAACTATAAAATGATAGACAATAGACTCAACCAAACATAAACAAGGTTTCAGATTCTGAAACAGTTTCCCCAGTTTATTTCGTAAACTTTCCTTAAAACCATGACTTAATGCTTTGTTTTTAATCATGTTCCAAACAATTTATTTGCTTAGAAATATATATATATTTTTTAATTTACCTTTACCTCTACCAGTATTTTTTACCTTTACCTCCTTCTCCTTCACATCTACAGTATATTAACTAACTAACACACACACACACACACACACACACCTGTTTAGACAATGCATCAGGTTGTTTCACGCTGATGTTAGAAAATATACACTTCTTATTGATAAACAAGTAAACAAACAGATCATAAATTTTCTGTACCGTTAAATCACCAAACTAACACACACCGTTACTCCAATAAAGAGTTTAACACACACACACGGCTAGCTAACATCACCTACAGCGACTTAAACACCTCTAAGACTCTCTACACAGTAATGTATCGCTATAATTATTATTAATATAAAGATTTCTACACTATTCTTATTGCTGTTGTTTAGGCATCCTGTACTGTACATCGTCGCCTAGTAACCTTTTGTCTCGCGCAGGCTAACCGGCTAACGTTAGCCGCGTTCACGAGGACCTGTACGCAGCGCGCGCGCTTTCTTTCTTCTCCTCACTTTCTAAAGCGAATTAAAAACAAAAAACCACAAACCTGGCCTTTCACACGTATTTCAGTCCCAGACAACAAGCCGCAACGTCTCACATACCAGAAACACGCATGTAGCAAACTGGCTTCAAGTCTTTAACGATAGTGTTTACTTTTTTTTTTATTTTTTTTTTATAAGAAGCGTAATCTAAACTATGGTGGCCGGGAAGTGACTTCCGTTTTTTTTTTTTTTTTTACCTGTAGAGAACGCGTTTGGAAATTCGAACATACGGGTACGTTGGCTCGCGCCACGTTCTGCTAGCTCAGTGTTACTTACATTAAAACAGTTTTGAAGCACAGGTTGTCTTTGCGGCCTTTCTTGGAATGTACAAACTGAGCGATACCATCAGCCCTGTGTCATGCCAATAGTAAAGTATCCTGTGACCATTCGGGTGTGAAGTCGCTTCTCAGCCAAGATAGTGTGTTCACTCACAATTCTGCCTAAGAACACAGACATGAATAAGAAATGGGACAAAAACATTCTCAGAGAGCAACGTCTCCCAAACATTCAGGAATAGTTTGGTGATGAACAATGCATTTTCCAGCATGATGCAGCACCTCACCATTAGCCAAATGTGATAACTAAGTGGCTCGGGGAACAAAACACCAACATTTTTGGTCCATGGCTAGGAAACTCCCTAGACCTTAATCCCATTGAGAACTTGTGGTCAATCCTCAACAAACAAAACTCCACACATTCTGACAAACATTGATTATGCCAGAATGGGCCGCCGTCAGTCAGGATGTGGCCCTGAAGTTGATTGACTGCATGGACGAGGTCTTGAAAAAGAAGGGGCAATGCTGCAAATAATGACTCTTTGCATAAATTGAATGTAATTGTCAATAAAAATCTTTGACACTTCTTGTGATTATACTTCAGTGTACCATAGTAAAATGTGACAATAGATCTAAAAACACTGAAGCAGCAGACTTTGTGAAAATTAATATTATTGTCATTCTCAAAACTTTTGGCCTGCAGTATATACAGTATATACACATTGATCGGGTCATATCATTATGACCATCTGCCTAATGACGAGTCACCTATTTTGCCACAAAAAACAGTGATGCACTGTGTGTTCTGACACCTTTCTCTTACAACCAGTATTAACCTTTTCATCAATTTGGCCTACAGTATTGTAGCTCTTCTATTCGATTTGACCACATGGGCCAGACTTGATCATCCATGACCCTGTTGCCAGTTCACCAGTTTTCCTTCCTTTTGATACGTAGGTCCTGAACACTGCAGACCAGGAACATCCCACAAGAGCTCCAGGTTTGGAGTTGTTCTGACCCAGTTGTCTAGCCATTACAATTGGGTCCTTGTGACATTAGATACATTTTTAATATCTCATTGTAACGGCAGCTAGAAGTTTGAGTGGCAAAAGTGGGAACCTGACGCTATTCCAGAGTGATGGAATAGTGAGGAGTCATAGTGAGAAGTCAAAGTGAGAAGGGAAATGCATGAAGCGATGCATCTATCATGCACAGTGTCCACTGTACAAGCGTCTGGAGACAGTCTTATGATCCAGGGTTGTTTTTTGGGTCAAGTCTCGTGTCAGCAATGTAATGCGGCAATAAAATGAAGTCAGCTGACAACCTGAATGTATTGAATGATCAGGTTATCACATCTATGGAGTTCTTCTTCCCTGATGGCACAGGGCATCATCATACATAGTTTAACGATAAAAAGAGCTTTAAGAGGAACAACCTATCTGGGCATATAATGAGAGGGTTGTTCTTAATTGATCTCTGAAAAACATGAATTCGAAGTTTTATGCTTTTAAATAAATAAATAAAATTTTAAACTATACCTCTGTTAAGGGTAAAAAGACAGGATTTAAGGTTCCTAGCTATTTGTCTCTGGGACAATCTACCCTCAAATTGGTGGATTTGTGGAACAATATGTTCTCAAATCAGAAAATCAGGCATATATTTTTAAAAATTTTCAGTTCAAGGCATGATTAGAGACACCTATATACCACTCTGAAAAGAAAGAAACAGATTTGCAACAGATTGCATTCATTTCATCATAATACTGCATGTCTGTGTATGCCAAAATGTGTACACTTATATGTTTTCGACAACATATTTTATATCACTGGACCACAAGAGCTAGACAGAGACACCTGACCAGACAAAGCCGCCTTTCTGTGTGGGAAACATTAAAGTGGTACTTTCAATGGTGGCGCTCAGGCTCCGTCTGCATTTTACAGCCGAAGGCTGAATAAAACGCCGCCCCTCTTGAGATGGAGCTCCAGACTGGTGCCTTTGTTACTTATGCAAGTACTGGCCCTGAGTGTGAGGATTAAGAGGCGGAGGCTATAGAAAAACAGGCCATGAAACTGGAATGCACAAAAAAAAAAAAAAAAAAGGTTTCATGAAAGATGATTTCATGTTAGATTAAATCCTGATCACCATAATTACACAACACAAACACATTTTTAATGAAAGTGAAACAACAGTGTTTTATTGTGTGTGTTTCTGTGCTTTGGAACTGTAGCTACTGGAGTGAGGAACATCACTTATCCCAAAGATATTAGCTCAATCTGCACCTCACATACCACAAATTGAGCAAATATTTTTKGGGGAAACAATGTGCCTCCCTTCAGTAGCCACAGAACGAAAAGCACCGATGAGGAAGTGCATCCAAGAGACGTTTTAATGTAACGTGCATAATTGAATTGAAATATTCAAATAAGAACTAGTCTTTGCTGTTATGATAGGAGATAAAAAAGAGCAATAAAGTCTGGGCCATAAACTCAGCTAATGTCAAAATGTGCTGATAAGGTGGTCATGTTTCTTTTCAAAAATAGCCGGGGGTTTCATAACAGTGCGGGTAAATGATTACACAATCACAAATTGTATGGTTTCATTTGCAAAATGAATATGCATTAAATATTGTAAATCAATAATGTATAATGATTTTCCTTTTTTTTTTTTTTTTTAAGGACTAGGTAATGTTTTCTCAATTACGAATTGATTCTGTGCCTGCTGTCCCTGCAGATTCTGCTGATCCTGGCTGACAGTGGAAACCAGTCTGATTTTCTCATTAGCTCAAATCGGTTGAATGACAAAGTGCTATGATCCTATTTGTCAATCTGAGCTCGGTGCTCAGTCATTTACAGATCTGAGTGGTAGGAGGCACTCCTCTGAGGAAGCTCACATCTGGAAGGTCACCACAAGCTCGAGCTCCTTTTCTCCAGCACAGCATTCGATCAGCATGAGTCAAAGCCAGCAAACACTCCAATCACTTCTCTTCATATCGTGWGATATGACCTGCGTGAATGATTAATTTCTTCATTTCTCCCACATTGAATAATGACACTAAATGACTTCGTAATCAATGTCTCCAGATTTTCACATGGGGAATTTTTTATTTTACAGTACATGTTCATGATTTTACTTTCACTYTATATTTTATTTTCTCATATTTGTTAATAGTTTTTTCCCATTTCAATTTATGCATGCTTTTATTATCAGGTGAACAATGACTTCATTTTATTTTATTGTTCTTCTTGACAGCATTTTTCTACTGTAGATAGCTTTAGGTCCCCAAACCKTTTTATGTATATGTATATATTTTTTGATGTGGTTTTAATTTTACATTTARGTAAATAATATATGTTTTTATTTTATGCATTCCACATGCATATTTTCTCATATTATTCTTTATTTTATTTCAATAAATTGAATTTGAATTTCCCCAGTGATTTTACTTCTGTTTTTTCTCACAYGATTTTTTTCTCCACCGTTTTAACTTTCCTAATTCCTAAACTCACTCTGAGTCTTCTATATCGCTTTATCCTGTATTCAGGGTGGCGGGGACCTGGAGCCTTAAAATAGCCACAAGGCAGGGTACACGCCRAACAGGGTGCCAATCCATCGCAGGCCTTTTCCTACATGCTTAGATAAATCCACATGTAGATCTTACAGATTGTCCTGTTTTTCCATAAGTTATAACGATAATCTGCATCCACAAACACAGCCAAGAGCAAATTCATATTCTGCCTTCGTATCTTGTCTCCGGAACAAACTACGGTAATTGCTCAGGCTCAGTTCAGTTGACTATTTAGCGTGACTGCGGTGATAAATCTGGAAATTGTCTGGAAAATTGTCCTGCTCAGAGTTTAGTCAGGATTGATTAAATACACATTTGCTTAATGAGGCTCAAAATTGGTGCTTGATGTTCATATGAAATTGGCCTCATCTGAAATTTGTCTTTGTGTCTAATACRTTGGTTTCAGTTAGAAACAGACTAATCCATTCTAGACCGGGCCTGTTTAAGTTCCCAGGATTTAGCAAAGGGGTTTCTGTGAAGAAAAATAACTGAAATATTAGCTCATTTGAAGAGAAATTGGTTGTGAGAAAATAAGAATATTTACATGTTTTTCTATAGATACTGTATACCCTGCGTACACGGCATTAGATTTCATGATAGTGGTAAATGCATATCGATGGATTTTTTTCCTGTGTAATAGTTCTTCTATCAATATTTCACTCAAATAGCGGTCTGCGTGTAAAACGTAATTGTATTAACAAATTGCAGTACAGATTATTGGAAATCGGGCACAGTTTCTTAGTGAGGCGCAAATCATCGCAAAACCTCCGTAGGTTATGTACAGGAAACGGAAATGAGTCGTTACCTTTGAGTCTTTTGTCCGAGTCGTTCGTTCCTTTGTCACATGAMTCCCATAGAYGCTATGCAGTGCAGCACACAGGAAACAGAATTGAACGGTTCTTCTCAATGAGTCTTCCACTCCTAGTCGTTCGTTCTTTTGTCACATGACCCCCATAGACGCTATGCAGTGCAATAGATTCAAAAGAACGAACGACTCAGACTAAAAGACTCATGAGAAGAACCACTCAATTCTGTTTCCTGTGTAATGCCCTGCATAGCATCTACGGAAGTCATGTGACAAAAGAATGAACGACTCAGACTAGAAGATATGAGTGGATGAGCTGCTCATTCTGTTTATATGTCCTTAGCTGCATTGTAATATTTACATTACTGGAACTATAGCCAAAATTTGTGTATGYAGACATGAAGATTCGTTCATTTTGATGACCGAGATTCAAAGAACCGAGTCACTAAAATGATTCCAGCTTCCCATCACTAATTTTTTTACATACAACTTCTTTGTCGTTTATACAGGTTGGTGGAAAACACGTGAAACATYAATTGGGAGGCAGTTCTGAGGGAAGAAGCACAATTTTGAGGAAAAAGATCAAAGGAAAATAGTTACAGTTAAGGCTATAGTGATAATCCCTCAAAGAACCACTTTTTACAACCGCATCACGGATTGTACATCAAACAACAACTGGGCTCCAGTTCCATCTGGACGAACATGACTCAAAAGCGACAGTGGGTACAAATCACAGGAGTGGGTGATTGGAAACCAGTATGAATGAGCAGTTGTACAAGCATCAGCAGAAAACAGCTGGTCCAAAACAGCACGCATGACTCCAGTTTGCACACACAGTAATCAGATGTTTTATTACAAACTTGATCATYGAGGCACATGTGACCTCTTGGAATGAATCTACATTACATTTTCAGAACAGTGAGAAGTCCAAAAAATACAATGACCATATTACAGTATATTCAGAATCATTACACTGGGAATGTTGATTTGTGGGTTGTATAGCTGCAGGTCTAACAGAGTGGTCCAGGATCGATCTACAGTGATCGTTTATAACAGTGTGTGCGCGTGTGCGATCCAGTCTATATGAATTCATTGCTAATTCTATCGTCGTAAAACCATACAGTACAGTACATCGTTACAATGTCCTATTTATAACCGATGCATTCATCATAGCAATGTACAATTTACAAATTACAGACCAAAGACGAGATTTTTTTGTGCGAGGAATACGAGTGAGATGCTTTTACTGCAACTAAAAAAGTATAACTGAAGTATAACTGTGCGTGCTATATTGCAATATAACCAATCAGTGAGTCTGTATCCCGTTCATTAATTACACCAAATTAAATTTGAAAATCCTAAATAAGCTAGATTTAATAAAAATACATTCATTTTCAGTGCCCTTAAGAAAAAAAAAAAGATGGAAGTTTTACCACACGGCTGAACAGGAAGCGTAACGGAGCACACAAAAACCGCAATCATGTAACATGATCAAATTTCACCATCAGCTTCAGGACTCAAAACCGAGTTCTGTGAAAGGACGTTAAATTGAAGGAGAACACTTCAGCCGTTAATAGGTGATGTGCTCGTGTGTCAAAAATCTCTTAGTGTTTTTTTTTTTCTTCTTCAGTAAGGTGCTGAGAAACTACAAGCAGCACTGAATAAAATGTTAATGACATGAGTAGAGAAAAGAAGTAGAGGTAAAGCAGGAATGTGTCAACTATGAGGGGTATGGAGTATTTTACAACCATTCGAGATAGAAACCGCGCCCGTGTTACACTTTAAGTAAAGGGTACTCAACTGTACTTTTTACTGGACCTTGCTGCTGTGGTACTGACAAGTGTAGCTTTAATATCTCTATAGGGACCTAGAAAGCTGTATATTTCCACTTATTCCATGATGAATGATGAAGGAGGGTATGTTCCCAGATGAAGTGTTCCCTCACACGGCACTTTATTAGGAACACCCTGATGCTTGCTCATTTATGAAAATCTCCTATCAAAATATTCAATTGTTCGAATTTGTTAAAGGAAGAATTTATCAGRAGCTGCTGGACGTAGAGTAGAAGGCTCCATCGTTTATACAGAATGGTTTAAAACAAAAGAGGAAAAAGAAGGAAATCTCTTGTCGATCAGAGGAGAATGACGAGACTTAAGGTTTAAACTGACAGGAATTCTGCTACACTTAATCAAACAAGCACTCTTTACCACTGCGGTGAGCGAAAAAGCATCTCAAATGCACTGACACGTGAGTGCTGCAACCGCAGAAGAGACATTTGGTTCGCACTGCTGTCAGTCACAATCAGCAATCTGATGCTACAGTTGAAAAGAAATAAAAGAAATAAAGTCGAAAAAGTGAAGGATTGAGCAGATTGCGGGATTCAGATGTTCTGAATAAAGCAGCTGTTGAGTTTTACTCTTGACAGTATCACTTCGAAGGCAAAGGAATGTACAGTTCAGTAGCCGTTCATCTGAGAGCCGTTCTGTACTGTGTGTATAGAACAATATAGAACAAATGTCTGCAACATTACACATCCAGATGGCAGGATGCCACCCAAAAGAACTTTGGTAACAACAATATTGTATATATGATCTACTTTATAGTGATGCTACACTGACTTGTGTCGATACGTTTGGAATTATTTTTCAATATACAGGCTGTCACATTAGTCCATCATAATAGGATTCATTCATCTTCTATATCGCTTATTCTGTGTATAGGGTTGCAGGAAGCTTGGAGCCAATCCCAGGAGACTTTGGGCACGAGGCGGGGTACACCCTGGATGGGGCAATTTAGGAATCTGCATGTCTTTGGATTCTGGGGGGGAAACCTAGCAAGCACGTGGAGAACACACACAGGAGCAAGGCGGGATGCGAACCTTCGACTCTGGTGGTGCGAGGGCGCAATGCTAAACATACAGTAATGCCGCAGTGCCGCCCCATTATAGAGTTAATGTACTTTTTGTTTGTTTGTTTCATTTTCAGTTACAGATCATGATAAGTCTAGTCATGAGAATGTGTGAAATTGTTCTGCTAACTTATGTTACTGAAAACGTGGGCTTTTAAAAATGTTTTATCTTGTTTACGTACAATTTGGTTTATTTTTCAAATTTCCTTCAAATCTGATTTAAACAGAGTAAATAGTGCCGCATAAACTCCACACCCAATTATTAGTAAAGTTTTTGAATTTTTTGTTTGTTTGTTTGTTTTCTTGGACTCGCTCAGATTTTTTCGGACCTGAGATTTATTGAATTTATTTTGCCACGGCTACGGAAGCGCCAAGTGTAAATATCATTGATCATTGATCTATCCCAAATGGTTCATGAGGTTACGTCCTGTAATGAGAGAGACAGACAAGAGCAGATCAGAGATACAGAGAAAGGAGAGAAAGAGAGAAAGGAAAAGAGTGCAAGTCTACGTTCAGTCCATCTTCTCTTTCTGGACCAGCTTGGGTGCATCGACAAAGTCCTTGCCGTTAAAGAGGATGACAGCAGCTGTCACAGCGCAGGCCGTGCCCCAGAACATCATGTACGCCAGAGTCTCTGTCCACGTCTCACCTGAGAGCAGGACGGATGTAAACATGTAACAACCGCCAATTGTCCTCAAGCATCTTTGGTTGTTAACATAATTGAATGAGAGCTTTAAGAAGTTATTTTTCTTACCAGCCACAAGAAAGCACAGGATGCACATGGAAAAGGCCACCAGCATGATCATGGGTAACTAAAAGAGAAAGCAAAACAAGCCTTAAGTCATGATTACACCGACCCGAGCCTGTGCTGTATAAACACACAAAACTATAGATAACTTGGGTTCAGTTGTATGGAAACAAACGAAAAAACTCATTTCAAACATTATTTGAATTGAACAATGGATATATAAATAGTGACCGTAAGGAATTTCCAGTCTTTCTGCACTTGAAGTGGTGTCTGGCTCTCGGATTCATCCACTGTATAGTTGCCAAGGAAAAGGTCGATAGAATCCTACAGTAGCATGGAGTCCAAACACAAGCGACAGATTAAAAAAAATTTTTTTTAAATTTTTTTTACATCATGCAGTCAGTTGATTCCTCACCCGCATTAACACAGAACACAATAATAAAAGACCACGCTTACTTGTCTGAAGCCATCTGAGAAATTGTTCTTGTAATAACGGATCATAGAATTCCAGCCGTCCATCACCAGACCCCAGTGCGTCCTCTTCCCAGTCCTTAGTAAACAAACAAACAAACAAAAATGGGTCAAAATAAATATACAAGCTTGTATATATTGCAGCGCTTTCGAATTCTCTGATCTGATTGGTCAGAAGGTGTTCTTAAAATATGATCATAAAGAACTGATGACGGAAATAGAGAAGTTACAGGTACTTGTACAGCAGATGCTTTACAGAACGCAAGTCTATAGTACGACATATGATGTTATATTGTGAAAGTTTGACCGCAAAATGAGACAAATCCATGGTGGCAGTTTTTGAGAAAATTAAACAAGACGATTAGAAACTGATATGATTGAGAATAGGGTGTTAAAAAAAACACAAACACCACAATATTATGTTACAACTCAGTGTCAATTTTCTGTGATTATTTATTTTTTCCCCTAAAATGCTATAACTCCATCTTCATCAGTTTTGTCACGATCAACCTAAAGGACAAATAAAAATATAACAAACTCATGCTTTACTTGTGTTTTTCACCGCAAATCTTAGCAAGGAGAAAAGTGTTGAGTTTTGTTGCATTGAATAAAATGCTTCCGGTTTTTCTGATATTAGAAAATAATACATTTCAGGGTGGCGAAAATGATCCAATTTCAATTTTCTACGTTCTAGAGCAATTATACACACCTGGTGAAGTCGGTCTTTAGTGCTCCAGTGCCTGCGTACTGTTTAGCACATGCGTTAGCATTGTCAGCCCAGGCTACAAGACAGAGCAACAACTCAGATTAAGTAAAATTAGGTCCAAAACACAGAGACCTATCAGATTTTTGAGGCTGTTTGTAGAGAGATGTGTAAACACCGTTCTTGTAGGTCTTCTCAAAATCAGCTTGCTCTTCGATCTTCTGGCCGGCATGAAGAACTCCCATCCTCTAAAACAAAAATATAATAAGTCACCAGAATCTAATAGATATGAATATCCTGACAATATCCAAGTGTATCAAGTAGTGTTAGCAGTTATCTCATTGGATCTCATTAAAATATTGAAAGAATTTCTGAATCCTACTGAATTCAAAAGGACTTGCATGGAAGAAGAAATGTGAAGCTGTTACATGTACAGAGGCTGTCCAATGAAACTGAAACACTGGCTAATTTAGTGTTGGAGGTTTCATGGCTAAATCAGAGTGTGAAGGTTTAATTAGCAGAGTAATAGCACAGTTTAGCTTCAAATATTGCAATGCACACAACATTATGGGTGACATATCAGAGTTCAAAAATCCCTGGTGCATCTGTGTCCAAGACAGCAAGTCTTTGTGATGTATCAAGAGCCACAGTGTCCAGGGTTCCCAAGATGAATTGATTCTGTATTGGCTGCAAAAGGAGGCCCTACACCATACTAATGAATTATTATGATCTAAAACCAGGCATTTCGGTTTCATTGTCCAACCCTTGTACCTTTTCACAGAATGAAATTCTTTTCTTCATATATCTCAGCTTGTTAGGGAATCTGGGGTCAGACCACAGGGTCAGCCGTGATGCTGCACTCCTGGAGCAGACCACTCCACCGCTATAGTGAACACTCCATATAAACTCATACTAAACCACCAGCATGTTCTAGTCCATGTTCCATTAATTCACAAATGAAAGTTATTATCGTTGTTAAGTTTTGGGACACTTTCTGAAGGAGTCTCCAGTGTCGGTGCTTTGTTACTTGATTTGTTTCTGAATTTAACACCTGCAGGACATTCTGGTTTCTGAGCAGGAAAGCTGTTTTTTTTTTTTTTTCTTAATAACTTCAAATAAATGAGGAAGTGACCATTTATAAGTGCTACACTAATAACCGCTAGTGGATGTTGAAAATAATTGAAGCTTTTATGTGTCGCATATACACTGAAATTGTTCTTCAGCTCGGGTGCTTAGGTCAGAGCTCAGAATCACAACACCCTTGGAGAAGACTGGGTTAAGGACAAGTTTACTGTAGCTGAGGCTTAAACTGCCACGCTACCCCTGCCCCTATATAATACGTAATTATATAATATTAACAACTATATATTTTTAAAGAGTGACATACAAAGTTGTGGTATAAAAGGAATAAAACATATTGGGACAGACTTTTCCTAAAAAATAAACCTATATATATATATATATATAAAAAGAATGAATGATAAAATTTGTGTTAATTGTGTGTGATTTTTTTTTTTCTCCCAAACTGCTAGATCTCCATCAGTTTTGTCACAATGGATAAATCAGCCTAAATGGACGAATGAAAATATAACAAACTCATGCTTTACTTGTGTTTTGTCTARTGACTCACAGCACTACCACCAAAATCTATATATAAATGTGAATTTTGAGATGTTTTTTTTCTTCTTYAAAACGCTATAACTCCATCAGTTTTGTAACAATTTATAAATCAGCCTAAATGCATAAATAAAAATATAACAAACTTCTACTTAAAGCAGAACAAATGTAACATAATCATAACACAAACTGGGAAGCCTTCGCTATAAACCCAGGCCACTTCTCTCACTTGAAGCTGGCTCTGCAGGGAACGCCTGGCCAAAAGGCTCTGAATGACATTGGTACGATCCAGGCAGTCCATGCAGTTACTCCGGAAAGTTCCGCTCTGCTCCATCACCACCTTCCCGTCCGAGCTCAGCATGAAGTACCTGCAGAGGCGTGATGGTGGTTGAACAAGCTACAGCGCTACATTAAYGCACAGACTGGTGTGAGGAAAGCATGAGATGCGTGAATGAGTGCATTTCCTACCCAAATTCATCCTGCATCTCAGCTACAGCGTCCACCAAGATCTGCAGGCGATGCCATCTCATCTTACTGCACTCTTTATGGAAGTCGAAGGCTATGTACCTGGAGGGAGGAGAACAGTTACCCAGTTCTATTATTGTAGATCTAGAACAGGAGGGAGACGGAGCGTAGCGTAGCGTCCTTACTTAATGSTCCCGTTATCCATGTTGTTCGCCAGTTTGGCAAACGCCTGCTCGAGCGGCAACTCTGAACCCTTCTGATTGACCTACAGAATAAAAAGAAAACAATAGGTGAAACACTATTCACCTGGAGTCATTTGAGGTTTAAAGACGACGATGCAAAAATATTCACCAAATTCAGAATGACTTGCTTCCCGTAGATGATGACCTGCGAGTCAAAATGTCTCTGGAATCCATCGAGCTATAAAAGATGAAATAAAATATATTTTAGTTTCTTTTCTTGGCAATTTGAGCTCATAGATGAGACGCAATGAATGTAGCATAAATATGTTTATATCCAGCAGATGGCGCTGTGGATCTAATCTACGGATATTAAGCGTTTTGCTGTACAATACGCAGACGGATCTGTCTTTTGTAAATACTGTATGAGAAATGTTTATGATATCTGATTGCACTTTATTGATCCATTTGGATATGAGGATTAGATCTTATTTATAGGAAAATCTTCTAAACAATGGGTTGAGCGCAATGATGCGGATTTATTACCATCATCGTCATTATATTAAACCTTCATCCAGAAGTGTTTTATTCCTGTTATACGACTACAAATTGCTTAAAAAAGGAAAAACTAATTCCCTATTAATTAAAGAGCATTTTATTTCTACTTCTACTTACATTTAATCAGAGTTGTGAGGTAACTGAGGACGTTTACTTCATTTCTGTCTTTGAGTACATATTTCACGTATCTGTACTTTACGTGAGTATTTTTATTAGCGAATACTTTTACTCCACTCAAAGTACTGCGAATATCTGTACTTCTACTTTACATCTCTACAAGGACTTGCATGAAGAAGAAATGTGAAAATAGGTTTTCACAGCGCTGTCGTTAGGTTGGGGTACCTAACGACAGCGCTGTGTAGTACGTGAAAAGGGAATCTCGCCACCTGCTGACTATTATGTGTAATTGCGTGACTTGTCTTTCAGACTTTATTCACGTATACATCGCTGCGTGGTGAAATTCTTTATCGTATATTATATCCCAGCTTGGTGTTTGTAGGCCGGGGTCAGAGCGCAGGGTCAGCCAATATATGGCGCCCCTGGAGCAGACAGGGTTAAGGGCCGTGCTCAAGGGCCCAACCTGGCGAAGCTGGGGCTCGAACTGAAGACCTTCTGATTTGTAACTCAGAGCCTTATTACAATGAATGCGACAAAAACTGCGCTTTAACAACCGGGAAGAGGGCGAAAGAGAGAAAGAGAGAGTATTTTTACTGTATTTTTAGTAAATTTGAAGGCAAGTTCTTCCGTACTTTTACTCGGTACACAAGTAAAATGATGACTTCCTTTTTTACTAGAGTAATTTACCTTTTACATAAGCAATATTCGCGCTGGGGAATCTCTAATTTTACTCAAGTACAGGTTTTGCATACTTTGCCCACCTCTGCATTTAATGTTATGGAATGTCCATGAAACAAGCTAGTTTCTGTTATCTGCAGCTATAAACTATCCCCTCCATCTCTCTCTCTTTTAGTAAATAAGACAAAAACAAAAACAGCCTGTTGAGTTACTGAGAAACATGAAAGCAAAATTTCCTCATTTCTTCTCAGTCTTCTGACTGTTCTGCTTAAAATGTATATATCTATATATATATATATAAAATAAACACCTCAATCATCGCAGCGCTCAGTAAACCTACTGTACAGTAAATCCCCATCACTCGAGAATATGAGCTCATTCTTACATAGTAGGACGGGGATCTCGGGAAGTTTAAGCCTTTAAAACGTTTTAAGCCTAATCCTAAAAAATAGCACTTCAACAAGTAGGCGGAAAAACAGCTTAGCAGGTGAAAATATTGTGAAAAAAAAAAAACACCCAATATTGTAGGAGGCATGACTCGAGCAGGACCTCTGGGGTGTGCTGGGGTCGAGTGACTCGAAGTTTCAGTCATTGGCTATTGGTCATTTATGGGGGGGATTACCCTAAGTATTTGCTTCGTACTGGACAAAATTATAAATATACCAAATATAAATAAAACTAAAAATATGAACCCTATGTCTAAACATACTGTATTTTTTACGATTTCTTAGTTTCTAAATGCAACTATCTTATTGTCTTCACAGATAATTTAGCTCCATTTAAGCTCAGAACAAGAAAGCTGCAATTACAGATGAATTCGATGTCTTTTTTTTTGTTGCAAAATGAGATAAGGAAATGATCTGTGCTGAGATCAATGCTAGCGCAGAAAAAAAACCTCACCAAAAACTGATTATATTTGACTGACTATACAAGTAGATGGATTTTAAAAAGGGATTTTCATTTTACTGATAAAAAAAAAAACATTCTGTACAACATCCCACAAAGTGTGTCTGATTATAATACAAGAATGATATAAAAAAAAAAAAAGGCTTGTACACCCTTATCTTGGCATATTCCTCTTGACACACTCACACTGTTCCTCTCTTAACATCCTGTTCTTAATTTTGTTTTTAATTTCGAGAGAGCTAATGGTGCGACTGTTAATGAGTCGAGTTCATTAATGGATCTTATTTAGCCCATGAAAATCCGTTTCGATTTGAATTTTAAAAAATGTTAGAAAATTCCCYGTAAGCGTGCTGTAATTTCACAACGCATTAGCATGCGCACGTCTGTACGGACTCCTGATCTGGCGTTTATTAATACTTTCCTTCTTTTTAAACTTTCACTTGAGACTGACTCTTTTCTTTTTCCTCTGAATGACTAGGATTGGGAAACCCTGACCTTTAACACACTGGAACATGAAGGCAAAGACACGTGAGATGTCCTCCTCTTTCACGAATGAGTCACGTGAAACACTTACTCAGCATGTAGAAATAACAAGCTCAAATATAAAAAGAAAATGTAAAGAGAGAGAGAGAGATAGAGAGAGAGATGAGGGCTCACGTGGTTGGTGGAGTTGCTGATCTGCGGCTTGGGCTTGTACTTCAGGTTGGGTCTCTGGGACCAGAAGAAAGGCATGGAGCCTCGGGTCTGTTAGAGGAGACGGTGGAAGAGAGGAAGCCATGTGAAGTCGAGCGTTTATATACTAACACACCATACGGTTTACTCATTCCTAGAACCGCTGCAGTTTATTTAATATTTGTTCTTTTCCTCATATTCTAATAACTTCTGATCATCACCTGCACACACTTTACTGCGCTCATCTGTTTTATTCTACTCAATTAGTTCATTGTGTCTGTTTTCTCTGTGTAAATCTGTGTCTGTGTCATTTCTGCTGTTTATTATAACCAGCTGCTGAAACAAAACTATTTGACTCAGAAGATCTATAAAGTTCACTCTCACACACTCACACACATCTCTTGCTCACTCACACTCTTAATCACACTAAATCAATCTCTCCCACTCACTCACTATCACTCACAATCTCATACTCAATCACTCCATCACACTCGCTCACTCCCTCTCCATCACACTCGCTCACTCCCTCTCCATCACACTCGCTCACTCCCTCTCCATCACAGTTGCTCACTCCCTCTCCATCACAGTTGCTCACTCCCTCTCCATCACAGTTGCTCACTCCCTCTCAATCACACTAGCTTACTCCTTCTCCATCACACTCCCTCTCCATCACACTCGCTCAATCCCTCACAATCACACACGCTCACTCCCTCTCCATCACACTCGCTCGATCCCTCACAATCACACACACTCACTCCCTCCATCCCTCACAATCCCACACACTCACTCCCTCCATCACACTCGCTCTCCATCACACTCGCTCTCCATCACACTCGCTCTCCATCACACTCGCTCTCCATCACACTCGCTCTCCATCACACTCGCTCTCCATCACACTCGCTCTCCATCACACTCGCTCTCCATCACACTCGCTCTCCATCACACTCGCTCTCCATCACACTCGCTCTCCATCACACTCGCTCTCCATCACACTCGCTCTCCATCACACTCGCTCTCCATCACACTC
>QMIH01001050.1:134565-146318 GCA_003987875.1 Clarias batrachus
GTATGTCAGTAGATCAGTGTGTCAGTAGATCAGTGTATGAGTAGATCAGTGTATGAGTAGATCAGTGAGTCAGTAACTCAGTGTATGAGTAGATCAGTATGTCAGTAGATCAGTGTATGAGTAGATCAGTATGTCATTAGATCAGTGTGTCAGTAGATCAGTGTATAAGTAGATCAGTATGTCAGTAGATCAGTGTGTCAGTAACTCGGTGTATGAGTAGATCAGTACGTCAGTAGATCAGTGTGTCAGTAGATCAGTGTGTCAGTAGATCAGTATGTCAGTAGATCAGTGTGTCAGTAGATCAGTGTACGAGTAGATTGTTGTATCAGATAAGAAGATTAGTGTACCACTAGATCGGTGTATGAATAGATCAGTGTATCAGATAAGGAGAGCAGTGTGTCAGTGGATCAGTGTGTCATTAGATCCTTGTGTCAACAGCTCAATGTGTCAGTACATCAGTAAATGACTAGATCAGTGTGTCAATAGATCAGAGTAGATCATTCTGTCAGTAAATTAGTGTCTGAGTACATCACTCTATCCATAGATAGTTTCGCCAGTAGACTAGTACATCGACAGATTGGTGTGTCAGTAGATCAGTAAATGAGAAGAGCAATGTATGAATGGATCAATGCCTCAATAAATCAGTATACCAGATAAGGAGATCATGTTTCTAGATGTGTCAGTAAGGAGATGTGTCTAGTGTTTCAGATAAGGAGATTAGTGTGCCAGTGGATCAGCGTGTCAGTGGATCAGATAAGGAGATTAGTGTGCCAGTGTTTCAGTGGATCACTAGACCAGCATATAAGTAGATCGATGTGTCAATAAATTGGTTTATGAGTAGATCAGTGTGTGAGTAGATCAGTGCCAGTGTATACAAAGAACAGTGTTTTAGTAGATCAGTGCATGAGTAGATCGGTGTCAGTAGATCAATGTGTCAGTCAATCAGATAATGCATAGGTCTGTGTGCCAGTAGATCAGTGTGTCAGTAGACTAGTGTGTCAGTATATCGGTATATGAGTAGATCAGTGTCAGTAGATCAAGGTGTGAGTAAATCAGATAATGCATCGATCTGTGTGCCAGTAGGTCAATGTATCAGTAGGTCATTGTTTCAGTAGACCAGCTTATGAGTAAGTCAGTATGAGAAGATCAGTGTTTCAAAAGATTAGTGTATGACTAGATCAGTGTGTTATTAAGTCATTATATGAGTAGATAAACATGTCAGTAGATCATTATATGAGTAGAGCAGTCAATCAGTTACTCAGTAGATCAGTGTCAGTAGATCAGTGTATATCAGTGTTTCAGTATATCAGTGTATGAGTAGATGGTTGTGTCAGTAGACCAGTATATGAGTAGATCAGTGTCAGTAGATCAGTGTCAGTATATCAGAGTCAGTATATCAGTAATTCAGTATATCAGTGGATGAGTAGATCATTGTGTCAGTAGACCAGTGTGTCAGTAGAGCAGTATATGAGTAGATCAGTATATGAGTAGATCAGTGTCAGTAGATTAGTGTCAGTATATCAGAGTCAGTAAATCAGTGTTTCAGTATATCAGTGTATGAGTAGATCATTGTGTCAGTAGACCAGTGTGTCAGTAGAGCAGAATATGAGTAGATCAGTGTCAGTAGATCAGTGTCAGTATATCAGAGTCAGTAAATCAGTGTTTCAGTATATCAGTGTATGAGTAGATCATTGTGTCAATAGACCAGTGTGTCAGTAAAGCAGAATATGAGTAGATCGCCGTCAGTAAATCGATATGTCAGTAAATGAGATAATGCATACTGTAGGTTTGTGTGTCAGTAGACCAGTGTGTCAGAGTATCAATACAGTATAAATGTCACGGGTAATTAGGAGTCATGGGTAATTAGGAGCTCCTGGCCTCGCCAGCTCCTGAAGKCCAAACCAGTGGGTGAACCGGTGGGTGGACTGGATCGACTTCTAACCTTTTTGTCCGAAATATTTCTTGAAAAAAAAATAAAATCTATAAATAAACTCGTACTACAAGACTTCCATGATGATGAGATAATGATTTCACGAAATGACTCCAGGGGCCCTATTACTTCCTGAGTGAAATCCAAATGTAATTAGCCGATTCTGCTTTTATGTCTTCATTATGTTGGTGGTCACTCGGTTGTGTAARAGGTTACTTGAATGTGTAAAATCTACAGGGAGASATTTTTTGTTCAAGTTCCTGGAAGATATTTACCTAGAGAGAGATGAACGGGGTGTTTCAGATACTGTATAAAGTAACTGATAAAAGCTCAGCCTGGTCCATTAGACTTAGAAAGCAAACATCTTTAATGAAAAAGAGTGACTGAAAAAAAATCACCCATGCCTATAAATTTTCTGTCTTCTTTGACACTTTCAATTGTGTATTTTTTGTTCCTTCTTCTGTAAAATGGTGGCCACAGATGGTGTCCTAGCAGGGACTTTCATTTTCACACGTCATTCTGTTGTATTGTGTCTTCTGAGCGAGTGTCGTACATCGTCCTGATACTTGGCATGTGATCACGAATGAAATGAAATGAACTAATTGAACAGGGTTTCATCCTTTCCAAATTCAGCTACCACTCAAAGTCTGAGTAAAGTGTAACATTCATTGTAGGTCTAATTTTATTTTGATATTTTCAGCGAAAGTTTCCCATAGAAATCTATTTTCTCATAGATTTTTGTTTTTAGCATTTTATTTTTGGTGTGCTTTGTATTGAGCATCCATGTTGCAATAAAGCAATATCACTTGAGAGGGAGTGCTGTTGTGCTGAAACACCCCAGTCAGCATAGCAACCCCAGTTATGGGGTCGAAGCCCGAATACTGTTAACTGGAAAAAAATCATGTTCCACTATTTTAGGGCAACTAATGCTCTTGATCAGGGGCTAGAGAGGGATTTGAGATTCAGCCATATGTTAGAAGCTTAGTAGCGCCAGTGAACCTCCAGGGTCGAGGGTTCGATTCCTGCCTCGGGTTCTCCCCGTGATTGGTGGGTTTCCGCCAGGTACACCAGTTTCCTCCCACAATGCAAAAAGAAATGCAATTTAGACTAAATGGCGACCCCGTAGTGTGTGTGTGTGTGTGTGTGTGTGTGTCCGTGCCCTGAGATGGACTGGCATCCTGTCCAGAGTCCTAGGAAATGCTCCAGTCCCTGTGACCAGCACTACAGAGGATATGAATGAATGAATTTTGCAAGCTACTTTATATATTTGACGTAAACGATTGTTAGACTTCTATAATATGTCATATTTCTGTCTCCTTTGAAGATTTTATTACATCAGTTTTTTTTCTTTAAACCCCTTCCTGAGTCGGGGCGGGTTTATTTTTGATCGTTTATGCACGGTAATAATTCTCTGTAAAAAGGAACTACCACAGGGTGACGTGASGCAGATATCTGTAATGTTTCACAAACAGGGAAACCTGCCTGTGTCTCGAAGCGTGGCTCTAAAGAGTTTTATTTTTAAAATGATCTGTTAGAGGTTTCACTTCAGAAAGTGCAGGAATGACTTCACATTGCACGATTTTGGGTGTCTATTTGTGCCGCATCGCTGTTTTTTTTTTTCTTCTTCAACTGCAACACAACTGTTAACAATCTCTGCATGTGTGTGTGTGTGTGTGTGTGTGTGTATTTAGGCATTGTCTGCATTTGCACCTGACCTTGATGGTGAAATCAGGGCCGCTCGCAACCATGGCAACCGAGCCTCATAACGGTAACGGTTGCTACGGTGATGGGAGAAGACGGCAGCGGTTGTCATGGGCGACCGGGAAAGTAGATAGAGCATGTTGTGTGTGTGTGTGTGTGTTTGAGAGTGAGAGAGCGAGAGAGAGAGAGAGAGAGAGAGAGAGAGAGAGAGAGAGCACAACATGCCAAATAAAAAGCAGGGATTGCTCAACATGTAGCGTCCTGGAGCAAAGTCACACTCTCCTTGGCGGTTGCTTTATTCAACCGTGTCACTGCTTAATGCTTATTTTTAGCCGCTTCGCTTCCCTGAACAGCAGCGTGCGGGAGGTTGGTGCTAGGTGACGTTCGCCATGGCGACAGTGTGACAGGGTCACCGTGGCCGTTTTACAACCCGGCGCTGACCTGGGATGCTCATCTACATCGTCTACAGTGTGACAGCTGGCATGTGTGTGTGTGTGTGTCCATGCTCCCAGATGGCACGGCTCGTGTCCCTGCCATCGGGCTACACACACATACGCGCACACGCATGCATGCACATGCAGAGCTCATGAAATAACCTTGGTGCGTGTGCAGCATCGCAGACACACATATTTTTTCTCTTAGTCTTCATTTAACGATGAAGGTCAATGGTCACTAGAACTCCACTGCCTTCCTGACAGTTTCCACTACACACACACACGCACATGAAATCCATAGGTAACAGGATTTGCCACATCAGCCTGCTGTCACCTCGCCGTTCACACTCACAAGTCGAATAAACACTTGCAGCCTCCTCGCATTCCCACCGGAAGGGTTTTTGTGAAAATCGCAATTAGCGCTTTCAGCGACGGAGGCTCGCTACAGTTGCCATGGAGCTTGATGGATTCTCAACGTCTTTAAAAAGCTAAAAGGCCTGTTTTGAAAGCTCACAGGCGTACGACGGCCCTTTTCAAGGAGCGCACGTCGCGCATAAAGCGCCGTCTTCTCACCCTCTCTTCATTCCGCGGGCTAAACGGGGCCTAGAACTAATGACATCTAGCACGCAACTCAAATGCCATTTTCAGATCCCGCATCGGGTTTTCGAGTTCTAAACGGCTGACAGAAAAATTCCGAGGCGCGTAGGACGCGCGTCACCGATCGGACTATTCCGGTCCTCGGAGGACGCGCAGACGCCTCTCGGCTGTCTCTCCTCTCTGATCTGTTTTGTTCCAGATGTCACRAGGCATCTTCTCCACACACCCTTCCCCGAGACGGAGTTTGAGCCGGTCATGAAATTTGATTAGAAAAGCGAACACAGCCATCGCTCATGTTATGTGGGGCAGATTTTTTTATTAGTCTGCTTGCTCAATTTATGTTCAGAATTACCTAGTGGCAGTTTTCTAATATCGTTCATTTTTCATTTTTCCCCCCCCTCTCTCTTCTCTTCCTCCTATCTTGTTGTTCTCACAAAGAGAATACTAAACAGAGTTTGACTGATTGATTAAGTGCCTCCAGCCTGCCTGCTCTGTGTTTGTGTTTGTCGCTGTGGATGTGACCAGAAGAGGCGCAGAGCTATAAAAGCAGAGCACTGTGGAAGGAGCCGTGTGTGTATGTGTGTGTGCGTGTGTGTGCGTTTTAAAGATAAAGCGAGACAGAACGGAAGAATGGAAGTAAAGAAGTAAACAGTGCTGATAAACTGCAGTAAAAAGATATACCGTAGCACAGCCTATAAGCGGAGATTAAAAGACTCCGGAACACGATGTCCCAAACTGTTTTATTTTCCACTAGTATATATATCACAGATTTTGTTTTTTCCCCAACATGTCATCTTTAAAAATTTCTTAAAGGATAAATCAGACATTTTTTTCCCCCATTTATATTTACCGTGGTACCTCGTGATAAGAATTTAATCAGTACTGGAGGTGAAATTTCGTACTGTGAAGCGCATTTTCACATAGGAAATCATGTAAATGAAGATAATCCGTTCCAGCCACCCAGAAAGATGACCAATATTACAAATTTCCCCACTATAATCATATTTTTGCACACTTCCGAGTTTGTTTGATTGCTTCTGCTATAGCAGCTATAATCAGTCATTCTCTTACTGGTCTCTGTTTCTTTTTTCTGTTAATAAAACTAAATCCTGAAGTCGTGGTCACACTGCAGACTCCTTCACATCGCCAGCAATTATCATACATCTTGCATGAACGAATGGCTACCATAGAAACAAAACACACATGCGATTTAAATTCCACTCGGCTGCATCTATCGGAAATGAATCGGCCAATCGGATTCGAGAATCCATGCCTGCCACAATACGATGTAACACAGATAAGTGCAACTCACCTATCCACTTGTCGTTCCCGTACCAGGAGAGATTGCCTTTGGTCATATCGTAATATCCGATCTTCTTATAGCTCCCTCCTATAGGAGACAGACAGAGCGTGTGAGACTGCATGAGAGACATGGAAGACAGAGGATAATATGAGACAGACACATGGCAGGAGTCCCGTTGTATAGCGTTTTAAATCAAAGCGATAAGACGTCTTGACAGCTTTCTTAATACAAGCGCTGCTTTCTGCTTTCTGAATCTATCATCAGTTCCTTCTCACCATAAACAATGGTGTGGGATTAAAAAAAAAAAAATATATATATATATATATTATATATATATTCGGCTCCTGTTTCTCCTACAATTCAGATGGAGAGCTGGGTATAACGCTACCCGTGCAGGATAGGGAACAGGCTGGCTAAGAAATTTATCTTCATTTCATGCAATCAAATGGAAAGCTGCTGCACAAGCCGACAGCCTGATATACCTTCTCTGTCTCTCTCTCTCTCTCTCTACATGTTTGTAAACCATTTATAGCCATTTGGGTCTTTACAGGGCTCCGGGGGTCTGCAGTCACATACACAACAAGAAATTAACTTAAATGAGAAGCATTATAATTATCAGGTAATCATTAAGCATAATTACTGCACTCAGCTCCAGCTACCTCCTGGGAGAGTCGTGTGTTTGTGTGTGTGTGCTCATGCATGTGTGCATGTGAATATATGTTTATGTTCCTCCATGTGTAAGGAAGTACTAAAGGTGAGAAAAAAAAAAGGAAGAACGCAGCGAGGAAAAAAGAGTTATTATTAGACACCGTTGTTGCTGTGCGCTTTCACTCTCTAACACCGTCTTCAACTTCATTTCCGGGAAACAGCACGCAGGATGTTCTAGCAGAGAGGTGTTCTGTTAACTCCAACTTTTATTGCTTGTCTTAATTATCTTACACTTTAATTAAAACTTATTTTCAGCACACTGGGACTATTATGCGCAACACAACCATGCTTTTTAAACCATTCCTGAACTGAATGGAGATAAGATAAGGTTTGTTCATACGCTACAGTATGCGCGTTTAGCTCCGAGATAAAAAGGAAAGACGTACTGAAAACAGGTAACCCGATCGGCACACAAAATCGGGTAAATAAAAAAATTATTTACTTTTGACCCCCTTCGACCTCCACATTTCTCCCCACCAGTTTATTACACTATTTTAACTTCCTATTTTTCACACGGAGATAAAAGAAACAAATGCCAATAAACCGCTTAAAAATACTATCCATTCATGCAGCATGAAGGAGCATCAATTTTAATTCAATTTTTTAAGCCATTCCGATTTGATTTGGCTCAGTAGCACTAATGTTTAATGTCTCAAGCAGCTATACTTCTTATATGATTTAAATGATTAAAAACTACTAAAAGTATCTAACAGCATTGAAACGCTGTGTGCATCTGTTTTAGTTGCTTAAATGCTGCTGTGTAAGTTACCCAAGTACACTTACTTTGTTACTGTACTTAAGTACAGTTTTCAGGTACATATACTTTAATTAAGTGGTTTTATTGGGAAATAAGTTTTTCTTTTATTACAATACATCCTACAACAAATTTCTACCATCATTACATTTGCGGATGTTGTTGCAAAACATAACTAGACAGATGTGTTTAGCATTTGAAGATGTAATATCGTTACCTAGTGTTATATGTAATTGTATAATTTGCCTTCCGTCTGTGACGCTCTCAATTGTGTAGCTGGTGTTTGAAATCAGAAATAAACGTGGTTTCAGGCAAGTTCATGAACTCAAAAGAAGAAGACGCAAAATGCCTGTATTTGTGCAAGTCATGCAAGTGTTTTTTATTTCCTGCAATTTTTTTTTCAAGTATGTCTTTTTTTCTTTATCATACAATTTATGAGTTTATCCATACAGTTTAAAAATTCTGAATGCAAAAATGATCCATGAAAGAAATGAATGAAACCAACCTAAAAAACACTGGATAAATTGCTTAATCAAATAAATTCCACAGCGGAAGTATATAGTGATTGTAATAGACTAGCGATCCTTCAAATTTCATATTCCTGGGATTAAGATTGACTGCGACTTTGATTAGAATTCCGAAAAATCTATCAGCTCTAAATGATTTTTCTTTTAACTACTGTGAGAAAGAAAGAGCGATATTAGTTGAAGGCACAGATGCATTCGTAGTGTAAATGACTGTAAATGACGTACAGTAAGTTTATGTTAACAACTAATTAAAATCTTCATAATTAACCGCAACAACTTAACAGTAAAGTCCAGGCTACTTTTGACCTCATTCGACTTCCACACTCGCACACTGCCCACATGTTTTTGACCCCTTTGGCTTCCCACCAGTTCCGGTTAATTACATGCATCTTACATAAATGCCTTTTCATGTAATCTGTTGTAATTCTAAAACTTGTTTATTGGGTTTTTTTGTGGTTCATTGCCACAGGGTGAGTCTCAATCGTTGGCTTGCTGTTCCGTGTTTCCTTTCCTTGCATCTTAGCACACAGGAAAGGAAACAAAGACAAGACAAATCAATAGCAAACTAATTTGCCAAATGACTCAGTGTTGCTCACTGAAGAGTCACGTCGAAGTGACATCATTTACTGATGACCTGTCCGGATGTTTAGGGGCATCAGTGGGGGACAAAATCAAGGACTACATCCTGGAATAACATCACTGCACATGTCCATGCTTAACAGTTTTTAAACACCTTTTTTCAATTTTTTTTTTCCTGTGTATAAACAGAGGTTTCTATAGACAATACAAGTATCCGCGTCTGACAGTTGTGTCTAGGTCGGTGTGTAATATATGGCATATGGTCCGTGGGCTGAGCGTCTCAAGCTGAGGTAAGCTAGCCAGCATTACCCTGCTGTCGGTGTTTCAGCATCTACAGAACTGCGGCTCAATGTATCACGGTTCATGGAGCTGGACTCTAACACTAAACGCTAGCGTTTAAACTTTTACAGGAGTATTCGTCGTTCTCGTGTCCTTGTAGATTTACTGTATATCTCACAAAGTGACTTGGCAGGAAAGTTCCTCCCAGGGACATCTCATCTCATCTTGGTGTTAAACAACCATTCAAGCGGAGAAGCGAGACACCGATATCAAGTGCCGGGATGCAGGGAAGTATAACCTTTTCCTAAGCATCTCATTACACCATCTCCGTTACAGTGTGCGGACGTGTGTATCTCGCATCCGCAGCTCACAAAGCTCCCGAGCGACAATGAGCAAATCAATGGCRAATCAGCCCTTCGACGCATTGCACTGGGACTCTCAGTATCTAGCTCCACAGGCTAACAAGCGCACTCTTTATCACATTATATAAGCTCAGATTCGCCAAAGCTATAATCTTTTCAACCCTTTCAATCTACAAAAAGAACAAGAGTGGAGAAAATACTTGGAAGGTGGGACGGGCGATACGGGTGACGACGCAGGCACAAAGACTCGACCGGGAGAACATAAGCCTGCCAATCACACGCTCCGGCCTCTGGAAATAGCTCCGGCCTGACAAAACCCCCAGCGGAGATAAGAGGATGCAATCAGCGTGTGGTAGCAGAGACTGGAATATCGATGAACTTGGCATTGCAGCAGCTTGATCGAAACGGTGAAGCAGAAAACAGCACGGCTCTATTCCTCTATTCCATCAACAATAACAACAACAACAACAACTGCAAAAAAAAAAATCCATTTCTATAAATGCTATTTTAGTAAAGAAATGAAAGCGCCCTCAGCAACATGCTACATGTTAGAAGGAAACCCTTCACATGATGAATGTGGCGTTTTCTACCGTTTCTACCCTTGAGACCTGAATAAGACACAGAATGAGGACACAGAATTTTTTCCCCCAACTATATGTCTATATATTCAGTGATTGAGTACTGCTATAGTAAGTATGATTGTTCTAAGTCAAGCCTTTTTTTTTTTTTTACTGAACAGTGAATTTTCTTCTTCTTCTTTTTTTTTTTTTCTTAGCTCGTAGGAAGTTGGGGGTCAGATCACCGGGTCAGGCATGATACAGTGCCCCTGGAGCAGGTGGTGATAATTGATTTGCTTAAGGGCCCAACAGTGGCAGCTTGGTGCTTGAACTACCGACCTTCTGATCAGTAACCCGTAACCTGCTGAACTATCACTGTCCCTTTTCCCCAAACTTCTTCCAGTTGAAAGGCTGAGAATGTTATTAAGGGGGACACAATGAGGAACAGAAGAGAAGACATAGTTCGTAAAAACTATAAAAAAAGCATTTCACCAATCAGGTAAGATTTAAAAAGAATACTAATAATTATATCCAGCTGAACCTCAGCATACAAATTTAAATCCATTCCTTAAGGCGAATATGCAGATGATTTGTTCCCATGGGCACTGGTGGCTCAGTGGTAGGTTTTTCTCATGTGTCATGCGAAAGGCCCGCGTTCGATTTCCCAGCAAGTGCCCAATCCCCAGCCACTGGGTTCGGTGTTGGTCCCAAGCGCAGATAAAATGGAAGGGTTGCATCAGGAAGGCCATCCGGTGTGAAACCTGTGCCAAGCTTGGGCGGGCTGAATGGGCCGCTGTGGCGACCCCGTGCCGGGAGCAGCTGAGAGATGAACAACAACAACAGATAATCTGTTCCAGCCAACCAAAGATATATAAATTTTTTTTTTTWAAAAACGCATGAAAAATCATGTAGCATAAATGCAGGATGAAGGCAATGTTGGTATCATGGGTTGACTCCTTCCAGAATTTAATTTGGACAGTTAGTTTGGACAGTTTGGACATTTTCCAGCGGATAAAGCGTATGCGCAAAGAGTACGAACCTGGGCGTGTTACACCCGACACCTGAGCCTCCCTGAAACGAGGAACGAGAAGGCGGACACCAGACTCATAAATCATCTGGAAGTAGTGGAGTGTAATAATCGCTCCTGTCCCCTCTCGCGTACCATTTAACCTGCAGGCACTACGTTCGCGCTTGATCGGGCAGCAGTGGGTTAAATAAAATGGGGTAAAGGGGGAAGCGTTTACCCAGACGACACACTGCAACACGAAGCCCTGCGGAGTGTATTATGTATTAATCATGATCACTGTTTGACTTCAGACAGACACAAATCAGACATGTTCCTGTTAAGGTGCTGGGTGGAGTCGTGCTCTCGCTGGATGAATCGGTCAGCGGTTTGACAACTAGGAAGTAATAATGCGCACCGTGTTTGATATGATCACAACCGCATGTTAATGCAATAACAGCAGTTCTGTCAAATACATGCAGTCACCTTGAAGTTGCTCGATGAGAGTCCAGGCCATTCTCGAGCCCTGTGCGTCAAACACGACGTGACCCTGTAAGAGACGAGACGAGACGAGACGAGACGGGAGATCATTTCACATCACTGCTTATTTTAGAGACACTCACTTCAGTCACGTTAAATCTGTTTCCTTAGCACTTAACAGATCTTTTTATTCTTGATAATGGAGGAATCATACTTCCTACTGTTTTAAAGCAACATGAGTTTCATAGATGAAAGATAAACTGCAATAATAAAATACAATCAGCTTCTATTTACTTCTATTTATCCATTGACACAACAATCCAACTACATCCATTCATCCATCCATCCATCCATCCATCCAGCCACCGGTCTATCCATCCAAGAATTTACCAACCAATCCACAAACCAAACCCATTCATGCATCCATCCATCCATCAATCCATACATCCAGCCAGACACCAGTCCATAAACTAAATCAAACACAACTCATCCATCCATCCCACAATGGATCCACCCAGCCACCGGTCTATCCATCCAAA
>QMIH01001050.1:147563-166494 GCA_003987875.1 Clarias batrachus
CATTAAAAACCTACAGTAACACTTCCTTTGCTGATGCTGTTTATTCAGATGATTCTGGGGAATTTAAGGACAGATGGGATTTAAGCCGCGCATGGCAAAAGTGCAAATTTTTCTCCAGCTACTTCCTTCGCCTCTCCAAAGCACTGACTCCACCAATTTTTTAAAAACGCTTCAGACAGGTCCATTTAGCCAGAAAGCCAAGGTGTACGTACTGTAAATAGCTTCGGGCTGTGTGTTTGTGTGTGTGTGTGTGTGTGTGTTCATAAACGCCGCATCAACGCTGTCAAAAAGCTTTTTCTTGCCTTTCAAATCCACCGCATCAAAGCGCGGCATGGCAGGAGGAAATGAGGGGAAGCAAATCACTCCCAAATGACGCAAATTTAGCATGCTGATTTATTTATTTATTTATTTTTTCACAAACATGCCTGTCCAATATGACGTGTGTGTTTGTTTTTTTTCCCCCCTCCCTTATTTTGGCATCAGGTGTAAAATGTAGGTATCTGGAAATGGTCCCAGAGTGAGCAGGATGAGGGAGAACAGCAGGGGCATCTGTACTCATGACAGCTCCCAGCACGGGGCACAGAAGCTGGATGTGCTTCAAACGGATCCCCCCGGGGGATCACACACACACACACACACACACGCGCACACACACACACATCACCCCGAAAACTCACACCTGTCTTCTCATCAGCAGTTCGGGCTCCAGAGACAGCCGTCACACGTCTCCCTCGGATAAGGTTCTGACAGCGAGCCGCTAGGCGACACGGTGAATGTGTTGCGCAAACATCCATCGCGGTCACGTGACCACGCCGAAGACGATGACSTCACCGCCCATCAAAGAGCGGCACCCAAACCCACATGAACAGAGGCAGACTGGAACAAACACGGTGTTTATTTGAAAACGGCTTCTGTTCCGCAGCTCTCGTTCTTTATGCGATGGCCAGGTTTGATACTTTGATACGTTTGAGGCATTTCGGTGTTTTCCTGAGTGACTGGCTTTTCTAGTAAGGTTGTCGCGTCTTGCATAAAACAGACCAGGTGGAAGGAAACCACATCTCGGTGTTTAACACCTAAGTGAGAGTAATCAAAGGGAGGAAATATTGCAAGAAAGAGAAAAGGGAATTTCATTACTCTCGTAAGCGAGGGTGATGCCTTTACACTCTCTCTCTCTCTCACACACACACACACACACACACACACACACACACACACACACACACACACACACACACACACAGTAATCACAGTGACACGAATAGCCAGAAAATCCACACCAGAGACCACAGCCATGCTCTCTCTCTCTCTCTTTCTCTCTCTTGTTCTCTACAGAACCAAGCTTCAAGAGAATTCACAAGTTCACGAGTAGATAAGGTGAACATGAAACAGGAAAGCGAAAGCGTCCCTTTCCCCTAGCATTTACTCCACGTGTATACATTATTGCACAGTGGAATTCTTTATTCTTCACATGYCCAAGCTTTTCCGTTTGCGGCCTGGGGTCAGAGTGCCGGGTCAGCTATTATCCGGCACGCACCCCTGGAGCAGACTTGGGTTAAGGCGACAATGGCGACCTGGTGGATCTGCAGTAGGGTGTGAACCACCAACATTCTCAGCTGTTTGTACTTCAGCCTTAACACATTGAGCCAACAGCAGATCATTGCACCTGCCCATACAGGAATCGAACCAGCGACCTTGGCTTTATTAACTCCGGCCAAGACGGTCCTCCATGTGTGTGATGTTACGGGTGAGAGAATTCGAGTCTATCTGGCTGAAGAGTTGTGCTAATGAACGGAGAAACTGGCTATGTGAGAAGGGTATTCAACGCTCTGGGTCCATGGTCTGGGTCCAAAACCCGGCAGAAACCTGTCAGGGAAAAGTGAAGACTTCAGGCACGGTCAAGAAACCGTCTTCTGCAGATGATCTTCAGCAGGACTGCGGACGTCTCTTTGCCCAGCCGGATCCGGCAGGTTTTGAAGAATACTAAATATCGATTGTGGTATAGCAGTTTAATTGCATCAAATAAACGAATCTGCTTATCTTGACTGTGATTATTTTATAATGGCCGAGACTGTCATTAAAACATTGACTTTCACTTTTCTTTCAATACTTGGAGACAAACACCAACTGTGGCTTGTGGCTTCATCTCACGCTGAAAAAACAATAAGGAAAAATCCAACGTTTAATTGAAATGAATATAAGAGACAAAGCAAATCCCTCAGCAAGAAAGATGTACTTTAAACAAGAAAATAAACTGAAGTTTTATGGTTTTTCTTCCCGTTGTTTTTTTTTTTCCCCCAGTGTGAGATGATGCTCCTTCGACAAGACGTGGATTTCTATCTTTACAAGGGGGTGCCAATATTTATGAAGAGCATTATTTTTTTTCCCCCACGCCTTTCTCGTTAGTCAACTCGAAACAATGTTTGTAACCCAAGCTTTTGGGAACGCATGATGCAGTGAGCACTCGGGTCAAGTCGACTCCAATTAAAAAGCACATAATAATAAAATAAACAACACGGTGCGAGGTCAGAGGACGAAAAAATAAAAAAGCTCACCAGATTGGAGGCTCCTCGAACTGTCTCTGGGTTGAGCATGACTATCTCCGTGGTAACGTGGCCCTCCACCGCCTCCGTCATCTGCTCCACGGTGCAGTTGATTGACGGGTCTTTTATCTTGAACCAGTTGTCGGCGTACCAGCCAATCAGGAACCAGACGTACTTCTTCCCGTACAGCTTCTCCTTATAGACCTGCAGCTCGGAGCAGATTATCGGCTGTGAAAAACAAGTAAGTGCTTACACGGAAACCATTAATCACGGCGGAGTAAAGCACTACGCACTGACCTCGCAGAAGACTTTCCGGGCCTCGGTCTCATAAAACAGACCCACGATGATGCGAGCGTCCTGGCGCTGTAGCGAGAGAGCGAGCAGAGAGTCATGTACAGGATGTAAAGAACTGCTGAGAGCGACCGAGAGGAAAGGGAATAAGAAGGAGGAAGACGAGACATGATGTCTGGACCGGCTAAATGCATCGGAATATGTACATGAACTTCATGAAAAAAGTGTTGGCATGAGGGCCGGTGTGTGTCTGCGAGACGCTGCAGTAACACTYGTGCGTGGTGAAACCCCAGGCCGCACGCTGCGCCTTCACTCCGAGTTATAGTTGTGCTATATTCCAGGTTACCATGGTATCTCAAATGAGAGCCAATTAATCTTCTGTACAAAAACTAGGTCAGCCGAACGAGCTGCCATCATGTGGGCAGAGAGAGAGAGAGAGAGAGAGAGAGAGAGACAGATAGAAAGGAGAGAGCGGGACAGACATAGGGAAAGAGATAGAGTCAGAGATAGAAAGAGAGAGATGGACAGACAGAGGGAGAGAAAGGTCCAGTAGAAAGAGAAAAAAGAGAAAGATGGACAAACAGAGGGAGAGAGAAAGAAAAATGGACAGACAGGGAGAGAGAGAGAGAGAGAGAGAGAGAGAGAGACGAAGCGAGAGTGATGAAATGAACAGAGAGACAAAGAAAGAGTGAGAGAGACAGACAGAGGGCAAGAAGGAGGGACAGACAGGTGGCCAGGGAGAAAGAGAGATATGGACAAAGAGAGAGAGAGAGACAAAGAGAGACAGACAGATACAAAAGGAGAGAGCGAGACAGACATAGGGAAAGAGACAGAGTCAGAGATAGAATGAGAGAGATGGACAGAAAGAGAGATGAACAGACAGAGGGAGAGAAAGGTACAGTAGAAAGAGAAAAAAGAGAAAGATTGACAAACAGAGGGAGAGAGAAAGAAAAATGGACAGACAGKGAGAGAGAGAGAGAGAGAGAGAGAGAGAGAGTGGGCAAGAAGGAAGGGACAGACAGGTGGCCTGGGAGAAAGAGAGAAATGGACAAAGTGAGAGGAGAGAGAGAGAGAGAGAGAGAGAGAGAGACAAATAGAAAGGTGAGAGAGGGTCAAGCAGAGAGGAGACTCCCTAAAGAGACTGAAGAGTAGAATAAGATCAGACTCGTGTTCTCATTTATAAAGTGTATCCCACACACACACACTGTGTTGTTTCACCAGGAACTACTTTAGTCATGACAAGGTAGTCCTACTGCATCTCTGCTGGGAGTGTGAGTGTGTGTATGTGTATGTGTGTGTGTGTGTGTGTGTGTGTGTGTGTTGATGAACATTGTGTGGGTGTTTTTATGTGTGTGCACGCATCAGACTTATGTTTACATAATACAAAGTATCTGCAGCATGACCTTTCACCTTCAACTTTTGATAAAGGCATCTGCTAAATATGTAAGAAAATATAAATCAGTTTCAGCGCGCTTCTAGCTTCTACTGATTGCGTGTGCATCTGTGTGTGTGTGTGTGTGTGTGTGTGTGTTCGTGTGTGTGCGGTGTGTGTGTGTGCGGTGTTGTGTGCTTTGAAGGTGTGTGTAGGTGTTGTGTGGAGGAGAAAGTGAGGAGCAGTAAAGGAGAAGCGATGGCACCTTAAGGTTCTTGACAGCCACAGCAGGGTCGGTGAGGAAACTCTGCCKCACGCTGATCTCGATTCCGGCTTCCTTCACTCTCTGCTCCAGATCGTCCAGCGTCTGGAGGGAGGGAGCAAGAGAAGCAGAAGAAAAAAACGGGAGAAAAGAAAAAAAAATGTAATCATACAATATAAAAACATGTCAGTGAAGATTCTCAGTCATTCAAGTGAGGGTATCAGGGAGTCGAGTCGTGTCAACTAGACTTATTTTTCATTAGGTGGAAACTTTTCACTGCTCATCCAAGCCGCTTCTTAAGTCCGAGGAACGTTCCAGAAGAAACCATGCATGGATTATTCCTTGGAGATCCATGCTGGTCACTCAGCACCAGCATCCCCACCACTGCTTTGAACAACCTCAACACTAGAGGCAGTGTCAATTCTCCTGGACTCATCACCACTTATTTCACTTACAGAGATGACGTCTACAGTACAGACAGAAACACGGCTGTGSCAAGGGCTCCCCGGTGCTACCTATTGTAGCCAACCTGTACATGGAGGGAGTGGAAAGGTTCCTCTGAACTTCTCAGACCCATTGGTTTAGATCAGGGGTGTCAAACTCCGTTCCTGAAGGGCCGCAGACCCGCAGGGTTTTGTTCCAACCCTCGAGGACCTTCAGAGTTTAGCTTCAACCATAACTAAAAACACCTAATCAAATCATTAAGGCTTATTTGAAAACTACATGGCATATATGTTGGAGCAGGGTTGGAACAAAGCCCTGCGGGTCTGCGGCCCTTCGGGAACGGAGTTTGACCCCCCTGGTTTAGATACTGTATGCAGATGACACCTGGGTGAAGATAAAGATCCAGGAAATACAGGCCTTCACAAGAAATATCAACACAGTAGACATGAATATCAAGTTCAACATGGAAGATTCCTGGATTGTGCAGTTTTCATTTGGGAAACTAAAAATAGAGTCTACAGGGAAGCCACATGTATAAACCAATACTTGCGGTTTGACTCCCACTGCTTCACAAATTAGGTATCATCAGGACGCTGCACCACATCCCCATCTCGGTTTTTGAGTCTAAAAAGCAAGACAGCTCTCAAGGCCTGTAGATATCCTAAGTGGGAATTAGGATAGCTTCAAGATCCAACAGAAAGACAAGTGAAAAAACTGATGCCCAGGAACAACAACAACAACACAAAAGATGGCTAAAGTGTCCGAGAAGCTTCAACTTCTTATTCTTCTTTCGCCTATTCTCTTTGGGGGTCACCACAGCAGACCATCTACCACATCTTCACTGTCACTCCTACCTCCTAAATACGTCCTCCCTCACCACATCCATAAATCTCCTCTTAGGCCTTCTTCTTCTTCTCCTCCTGTCTGGCAGCTCCATTTCTAAAATTCTCCCCTTGATATACCCCTCATCCCTCCTCTGCACATGACCAAACCATCGCAATCTGGCCTCGATAACTTTGTCCCCAAACCATCCTACCTGCACTCTCCCGATAATATGCTCATTTCTAATCCTGTCCATTCTTGTCACTCCCATAGCAAATCGCAGTATCTTCAGCTCTGCCACCTCCAGCTCTGCTTCATGTCTTTTAGTCAACCACACAACACTGCTGGTCCTGAAGGTGTCCAAGAAGGTGTCCAGTTCGCTTCAAACCCACCAACGCACTAAGACAGCGACCAGTCCACCCCAAAGACCTGACAGTGAAACCTAGGAAAAGCAATATATTATTGTAGGGGAGGTAAAGTCCAGTGTTTAGAGCTCTACCTTGGGGAGACAAAATAACCTCCAAATAGGAGGACGTACAAGCTCTGAAAGAGCAACAACTCAGGACCTGAATAAGCAGCATACCTTCATCTGAAGGACAAAGGACACACATTTGAGGATGATAATGTACGACAAAGAGGATAAAGAGGGTCCAAGACAGGAGTAAATGAAAAATCTGTCTCTCACTAGAGCTAGACATCTTAGGCACTTCATGTCTACTATTTTCATGCTGCCCTTTCATCCATCCCCAAGAACATCTAGACCTCTTCCCAGGTCCACCAAAAAGCCAGTCCTAAGGACCCTCCCTACTCTCTCTGGTCATTACATCGTAATGACTCTCCCTAATCTCTCTCAGAGAGTCATTATTCCTCCAGTATTCCTCCCCATACTGTCTAATGCCTCTCCCTCATACTCTCATCTCCTTCATTGTTCACCTAGCGAAGCTTTTCAGGCAGGGGAGGATATTTGAACCTGGGGGAACAAACAGGAAGAACTTCCCAACTTCCCTCAGTCTGAAGAAGCTACTTGGATTTGTAGAGAAACGTTATTACCTGAAAAAGAAGTCGGGCAGAAAGACGGAAAGTGGGAAGGCAAGAGTGAGAAAGAGCAAAGAGCTGTCTGGGATGAGTGGGAAAAAAAGAGGAAGCAATAGAGAGCAAATGATAGAAGGAGGAAAAACTGAGACAGAAAAGTGGAGGCACTATCTCAGAGACAGTAGAAAAGAAGAATAAAAGGGAAATGAGTAGTGGTGTTTGACGTGGAGAGGTAATGAGACAGGTTTATGATGGAACTATGAGAGTGCAGGCTTTATTTCTTGAGCCGTGAGTTATTTCCCGTTTACGGCTCTGACGGTGCCGATGAAGCGGTTGTGATAAATATGATTTATTTCCGTCTCGCCGATGCGTGCGAGACGCGGTATCGACGTGGACTATGAATGAAATGCACGTGACTCACGGAGGTGAAGACCTCGGTGGTCTGCTGGATGGTGGCGATCTTGGTCCACTTCCACTTCTGGAACAGCTGCACACGCGTGGGGTTGTGTAGCGTGGCAGACGGGTGCGTGCGGAAGAAGGTGGGGAAGCGCTGCCGGTTGGACAGAGCCGGGGAGCTGGAACCGTACGAGAGCTGCGACACGGAAAAAGGAAAAAAAAACGTTAAAATGCAGTGCACAGTGAGCAGGCTGAAGACTTTAACGATCACCGTAAAAACCTGAGATAAGGAACGAGCTGGAGAGGGAAATGTAAACAGGAAGGAAATGAAGTGTGGGATTAGAGCTTTCTAATTAAACTAGGCTACAGAGCCTTGGTGCTTTGACTCATTGAGCTCATTTCATCCCATCCTATTATTTCAAAATGGCTTTGTGTTTTTTTTTTTTATTGCTAATGCCGCTACCTTGTTAGCACATCAATGAATTCTCATCAAGAGGCAGGGGTCTGATGAGTATAAACGTGGACAATGCTTTTTTAGAAATGGCGGAATATGAATATTCAGATGGAACGGATAATGCTCAGGCACATTTCTTTTCATTTTTTAAAGTCTATGTTAGGAGGAAGGGCTCATAACCACAGGTTTGCTATCACATCTAAGAATTCTTAACGAACCGTGACTGCATTGTGCAATTCCATACTGTATGTCAGTGTTTGTGTACACAGGTTTGCAAAATGGTAGTGTTTTTTAAAAATGTTCTAATGAACTCATTTCATTAGAGAAAAAAAACAATGCAGATTTTTCTATAAYACTCATCCTGTATAGTGTCATGAGAGACCTGGAGCCTTTCCCAGGAGACTTTGGGCACGAGGTAGGGTACACCCTGGACCAGTCCATCACAGGGCTAATCTGATTGGCCTAATCTGAATGTCTTTGGATTTTGAGAGGAAACCCACCRAACATGGGGAGAACATGCAAACTCCATGCACACAGACCCTAGGCAGGAATTGACCCCTCAACCCTGAAGGTACGAGACTACAAAACATTCAACCAATGACGCAGGTGGTTTTCACATCTGATGAGGAATATGCCGTGGTTCCAGTGAAGACAACTCAAGCGTCACCAAGAGAACCAGAAGCTCAGATCCTTGGTACAAAAAGAACTCGAAAAGCATTCAAGCCTCAACGATCATACAGGGTCGACTTGAAAATGTTTACGAATACAAATCACCTAGGAAGTTATTCATTTTCATGCAGGCTTGAAGCTTGTGGAACAAACACAAACCATGTTCATGAACGTCAAAGCAGGACTTTTGATCTTACAGAATAACTGAACCACARTTATGAGAGGAAAAACCTCCCTTTATTTCTCTATATACAGTAATCCCCTGATACACTAATGCACTTATCCCAGTCTTTCACTAGTGCTTGGACACCATCAAGGTAGAAAGTTTTCTCAGTATACCGGAGCTATGATTGGACTGCCTGTTTTTCTTCTGAAACGCTCGGCTCCTTTAATGATAGGAACTCCTTTAATGGCGCAAACATGTGGAAATGTCTTGGAGTGAGGTCAGGACTGTACAAGGGACGTCCGAGCCACCTTGACCAGGATGGTCATTCACAGACGCACGGCCTTCGCTAAAACGTAGGCATTGRTGGCTTAGTAGATGGTTTCTTGCCTTGGGGGCAATTCCCACCCAATGCCCAAACCCCAGCCACTGGAAATAGTGCCAGAAGATGAAATGGGAAGGTTGCGTTAGGAAGGGCATCCAGTGTAAAACCTGTGCCAAGTTGTCGCCAAGGCGAACCCTCAACAGGAGCAGCCAAAAGATCAGCAACCACAACGGTCTAGTCCAAAACGTTTGCAAAATTAAAATATGAATCTCATCACCGTACTGTGCTTGGAATTTCATCAAAGCCTCTCCAAACCTGTTCCAGCACAACAAAATACAAGGTGCACAAAGTGATCCCAATGCAGGCATGGTTTTAAAGGTAGGAGTACAGTAGATGTACTTGAGTGACCTGATCTGAGCCCTGACACCAACCCTTTTGGATAAACTGGAAATGGAGTCTCTTAGATATCCGGACATCAGTACCTGATCTCATTTACTGTATTAGCTGAATATTCAAAACTTTCCACAGCCATGTTCTCCCGATATTCTCCAATAGAGTGGAGGTTCTGGAATGGGATGTTCAACACGCACATGTGGCTGTCTTTTGGCCATGGCATTATTTTATCGTTTAGCATGTGAGCCGGGCTCACTTTGAATGTACATATTTGCAGCACTAAAGCAGAACAGCTACAGCGAGCGGGTTTAAGTCCAGCAGAGGGCTATGTGGGTCACATGCAGTGCCGGTGGTGTCAGATATAGAAACGGAGCCGGACGTTAAAAATGAAGTGGACGACTGTGAAACAGAAAGAGCCAGCGCTGTGCTTTTCAGGTTAAAAATGAAAAGGTCAGGAAATGACACAGATACCAGATTCTATTTTTACACCTGAGCGATTTCAGCTAACTGCGGTCTGCATACTCAGTAGCCGTGAAGAAGTCCCCCGCCTGCTAGAAGAATTATGAGACGCGTTTGAGAGACGACCACTCGATTGATCCGTCACATGGACGGATTCATTACACTTATCTGATTAGAAGAAAGGATTAAAGAGATTTATATCCTCTGGGGGACTGACAGACCGTGTTAACCCTATGAGGAACCCGAGATAAAACACTCGGAAGCCTGAAGAGATGATGTGAGGGTATGACATCATACGAGTTTTAAAAAAAAAAAAAAWGACGTGTGTGCTTACTGATCTTAAACGGGAAGTTTTTACTTAGTCAAACAGACCTGCCTGTGGCCGAAAAAACGCGGGAAAGAGGGGCACAGTGGACCTTCCCTAGGCTGAAAAGGATTTTTTTAGAAATTTGCCATTAAAAGGTTTTCATGACATCACCTCATGTTGTGATACAAATGACATCAAGTGGTTTCTGACCTCATGAACAATCCGGTCACAATTTGTGGGGTAATTTAGAGAAACAGATAATGCCGCATATTACACCTCTCAGCGCACATTACAGTTCCCAGAGCAGCAAGCGCTGTGTGCGCACAGTTTTTCAACATGATTTCGTTATCATTTAGGTTTCATTTTCTCCTCCCCTGTTAGCCTCGCTGGTGTTCTACAGTACGTCTCGTCCTTATTTAATCACGCTGTGTACAGTATGTGTTTTTCTGATTGCGGTTGTTCGTGTTTATCGTYGTACTGTAGGTTTTCTCATAATCCTAGATATTCCTTAAGCCCTAGCCTCATGTTTAATTCTCGTATTTTACATTTATTTGGTTAAAATCTTTAGAGCATCTGAGATTTTCTTCACAAACATGGGTGGAAAAATAATCGTGCTCAAATACAGTACAGGGATTTTTTTTTGTTGTTGTTGTTGTTTTTTTGGTCCATTTACATGCCATCTGGCACATTCCGTGAGATATACTCCCCACCCTGGAGGTATATCAGACATTTCTGTGGCGGTTACTTAATTGGTCAGATTGCACATACAGTAGAGTAGACCAGAGGTGGGAACCGAACCCTGACCCCGGTGGTGCAAAGCGACAGTGCTATTTTTGTGACATGATGTGACATTGAAATTCAACCAAAACCTCATCATACTCTCCCTCACTTATCATCTATACCGCTTTACCCTGGGGGCCTGCAGCCTATCCTAGGAGACTTAGGGAACAAGGCGGGGTACACCCTGGATAACGTGCCAATCCCTCATACACTCACAGGCACATTCACACACTACCGGCAAAACTTGCATGTCTTTGGACTTAAAAGCACCAATCTTTATTTAAAACCATCTTTATTTTATCTCGATTGCTGAGAATATACTAAAATGTAATCAAATTTTGTCTGCATAACTGCATAAAAGGGCCTCGAGCTCAAACTTTCTTTTCAGCGACGAAATATCAAAAATATTCCATGTTACAAGCGTGTAATAAATATTGCACATAAAAAGTGCAGCATGTGTGGGAAATGTGGGACTAGGAGTAGGAGTAGGAGTAGGAACAGGAATAGGGAGAGGGAGGAGTTAATGATAATGTAATGTCCATTATAATATTCATTACATTGAAACATATATCAGTCTGTATGGAGTATGAAATGAAGGGGATTAATTTTGGGGGGGGGGAGTGAACGAAAGGATTAAAGGACTCAACGACGGGGAGACAGGCTTTAATTATCTGCGTCAAAAATAAACACATATACTGCAATCAGGCTTGTGTTTGGTGACAGTCAACCCGAGTTACCATGGTAACAGTATTAACGCATTTACTGCTGGTTTGAATAATGATGAAAATAAAATAATAAATAAATTATTGTTTTTTTTTTTTTTTCATGCAAATCATAACAAGACACTTCTATTCACAGACATGAGGATAGAGTCTTCATCTTCTACACTGACGTATTTTAGCAAAGATTAGAAGATTCTAGAAGCAGTTGCAGTCAGATGGACAAATAGATACATAGATAGAGCGAGCTACAGTACTACACAGCCTGGATGCACGGAGCAGCGTTAGCGTTAGGCGCCACAAAAATGAATAAAAAAAAAATAAAGGTCTGGGTACCAAAGCAGTAAATTGTGTGAGAGATCAATCCACCTCTGTGAGCACTGAGCCATGATTGCTTAAGACCTGGATAACTGAAGTCATTTCTTGCATTACAGTGTTTTTGTTAATGATTCCAATATTGCTATATAATGTAGAAAAATAAATAACGAAATAAAAATGATTGAATTAGAATGTGTGTCCAAACGTTTGACTGGTGCTGTACATTTGATCTGTTTATAGGGTTGAGACCTCAAAGGGGCCAACAGTGTTGGGCTTCGAACCTGTGACCGTTTGATCAGTAGTCCAATATCTCAACTAGATGTTGCCAGATATTTTTGTCAGCTCCTATTATTATTATTATTATTATTATTAATATTATTATGCACTCGTCCATGGTGTACCACACCTCATGTCCCAAGTCTCCTGGGATAGGTTCCCCACGACTCTGTATACAGGATAAAGCGGTATACTGTAGATGATGAATGAGTGATTACTATTATTATTATTCATATTATTATTAATTTTAGTAGCTTGTCTTTGCTATTTTGCACAATGTTTTCCCAAAACAAGACGATCCTGTTACTGAATCCTAATCCGTAATCACATCTCAAACCTTTTGATCAATTTTTGTATCTCGACTGACTTAGAGGGCGAGGAAGAGCATTCAGCAACATGCGCCTGGAGTCAAAACCCCCGACTCGGACCTTTTCCGGCGGAGATTTGATCTCGCAAAGCAAAGCGTTTAAAGAAATCGACTCTGATACTCACCACGATGAGGTTCCACATGCGCGCCGCCTCAGCCACCAGCGTGGACACTGAGCTACAGCCGGGCATCAGGACGATTTTTATAGGCTCCGTGTAGAGCAGGTCGTACAGCAGTTTAGTGGCTTCCCCAGGGTCGCACTGCAAGTGAAAAAGAAAGAGAATTGAGTGGCCGGTGCAAACTTCACATCCTATCTCCGAGCCGATTTGGCGCGTAGCGTGGTGCACCGCAAACAGGCGCAATATTTCTCCACCGACGCCGCTGCCTTCCGCGCAGCGCTCAAGCGTGGGGTAGATTCGAGAGATTTATTTAACGCGGCGTCCCACTGAGAGACGCGGATGGAGATCCCGAGATAAGTATAATAAGCATTTAAAAGAAAACATTGATTCGTACAGCACCGTGGCCTCCATCGTAACTGTCTGAGAATCGCCGTTGTTAGATTCATCTTAAACGTAGTGTTGAGGAAAAATCAATATCTCATTCAAATGATAATTGCGGCCTAACGCCCGCATTGATCATTGTGTTACGGAGAGGAATGAGCTGCGGTCGCCGGCCTTGAGCCGTGATCGTGATGGAGAGGGTGTGCATTCTCATTCCGTCTCAGGGACAAAGACTCGCATTTTAATGGCAAATAACAATGCGTGCACGTCGAACAACAGTACAAAACTATGAATGCAGGCTGATTACACAGGCACGGAGCTTGATTTTGTTTGATTGGTGCAATCACGCAAATTGAATCAGCGATGCCCTCCAGCAACAGACTCCTCTGTATTTAACGATGTCTGATCTGGCAGTCGTGCATCGACGCAGGTTCCCCTCCCTCTCCCTGTCTCTCCGTCTTTCTCTCTCTCTCTCTCTCTCTCTCTCTCTCTCTCTCTCGACAATGTTAATTTCAGCTAAATGCAGAGATAAATCAGGAAATCGTTGGAGTCACAACAAAGGGTCCGCCTTTAGAGCGGAACTGTCGGCTTTGTCAGAATTAAAAACGGTTCGTGTAAAAGGCACAAAAGTGATGAGACGTTGCACTCAATTAAAGCAAATGGGAAAATCAGCCATCGCCATTTTTTCTGATACAGCGATCTGTCCACATGTCCTGTTTAATAATGCAAATAAAGCGAACGCTCATCTTGTCGTCCAGCGCATACAAACATCTGCGTTATTTTCGAACGCCTCCATCGGAGTCCATTTACGCAACAGGATTCAACTACATGAAAGTATTAATCTCAATGTCTTCTGGCAAAACACGCCTGACTCAAATTACTGATGGATCTTCCGCCAAACTAAGCAAGTTTGTTGAGTCTAAATAACAACAGTGATATTCCTTTCGGAAATGGTAGCTAGCATGCCAAACTAGCTGGGTAAGTCTACGTAGCTGCGGATATATTTGCGGTCCTGGAGGACCCTCTGACCCACACAGTTCAATTCAATGTTTTCTCAAATCCCAGCTAACTAATCAGCTAATTACTGTACCAGTCCTTTCTGAATTGAAGCAGGGGGTGATGGAGCAGGGGAATAACTACACTATGCATGGCAGGATGTCCTCCAGGACAAGGGTTAAGAAGCACTGGATTACCAGCAAGGGCATTAGGTGTCATTCTTGTCATCACATTATGCGGAATTTCATCTGCTTGACTTGGAGAAAGGCCAGATTGAAGAGATTTACCATAGATAACCATAACTCATTACAACCGTGGTGAGCAGAAAAACATCCCAGAAGGCACAGCATGGTCAACTTTGGTGCGAACCTCCTAAAAAATCAGATGGCCCCATTCGAATCCATTAGTGTCAGCCAAGAGCAAGGTATCCAAACAGGACGAAAATAGGCCTCGTACCTTTAGAGTCAGGCTTCGATTCCCACTCCTTTGCATTTCGCTCCCCCCCCCCCCCCATGCTTTGTGGGTTTCCTCCTGGTCCTCTAGTTTTAGGGCACTTGATGGCTCATTGGTAGGTTTCTTGCCTGCCATGAGGAAGCCATAGGTTCAATTCCCACCCAACGCCCAAACCGCAGCCACTGGATGCAGTGCCGAGTCCCAAGCCTGGATAAAATGGAAGGGTTGCATCATAAAAGGCATGCAACCTGTGCCAAATTGGGTGCATATCTAATGGTCCGCTGTAGAGACCCCTCAACGGGTGCAGCCGTAAGACTAACAGCAAATTAGGCTAAATAATCTTTAACTTCCCGATGTGTTCGAGTGATCAGCACCTTGTCCAGGGTGTACCCCTAAGTCCCCTAGGATAGGCTCCAGGCTTTCTGTGACCCAGGACAGGATAAACGGTACAGACGATGAGCAAGTAAAAGAATAGTCCATATTCTAAATCTTGATGTGAACATTCAGTAGAGGTCGTGATGCTACACCATCATGGTTATTGCCTTACAGTGAATAAGCAGGTGTTTCTATTAAAACAAACAGCGAGTTTATACTTATTTATTTATGTCAAGGCGGCGTGCAAACGGAGAAAGGAAGCTGTCCTCATACAAGCAGCGGCTCATGGCCCATGAAATATTCCACAGCTCTTATTAGGACATTATACATTCATGCGGCGCGCCGGGAGCAGTCGAGCGCCGAGACTTGTGTTACAGCCTTGAGGACGTTTGCTACCTGATGAAGTCCTTCAGATGCTCCGGAACATTTTTCGAGATTACACCGTGATTACATTCACCTTGACTTGCCGACGGTCCTCACTTCACTTTTATTCCCTTTTCCTTCTTGTTTTTCTATCCGTCTCTACAGTGCCTCGCATACACGCATGCATATTCAATCTTCTTGAACGGAACTAGCTTCCATTTATTTGGATTATACACCAGGAATTTACATCAAACTAACCAGTACTATTAATGTGCAAGTGTGTGGGTGGCACGATGGCTTAGGGGTCTCCTTGCACCTCCAGGGTCCGGGTTCGATTCCCACCTCGGGGTCTGTGTCGTGCTTGGTGTGTTTCCTCCGGGTACTTTGGTTTCCTCCAACAGTCCAAAGACATATAGATTAGGATAACTGGTGTTCTCAAATTGCCCATAGTCTTTGTCTTTGTGAGTGTGTGCACTGTGATGGTTTGGCACCCCGCCTCATGCCCCAAGTCTCCTGGGATACGCTCCAGGCCCCCCGCGACCCTGTATACAGGATAAATGAGAGTGTGTGTGCAGGGGATGTGATTGGAAGCTGTGAAAGCCGCGATTGGAATTGATCAAAAATAGAGGTTGTATTTTGCATTTCAATTCCTAAACAGGAAAAGAGGGGGAAACTGTCAGGGGAGTGAATACTAAAGCGAAGCAGTGTAGCTATCCTCTTGTGTTTGTACTGCCAGTGCAGATTGGCAGCAATCTCTCTTTCTCTCTTGCTCCATCTCTCTTATTTTTTTTCGATCCCTGAGGGAAGTGATGCGTGAGGATCACTCTCTCCGTAGTGCAGCTGGGTCCCATTCTGCCAAATCAACTGAAAATCCTGCCAGGCCAACTGTTTTTCTTTTTTTTTTCCCCTTCTCTTTTTTTTCTAAACGTTCAGATATCTGAGGTCTAAGAAACTAGGCATAAAACTCACGTCAGTATTTTATTGACCGACTTCAAATAACAGAACAGCACATACAGTATCACAGAGAGACGAGTACTATACAGAAGGGAAAAGGTTTCCCGATATGTTTCCGTTACGTAATGTTGGTGTTCGGTAATTATGATCGGTTCGAGCGGGATTAGAGACCTCGTTAAAATTTACAGAGATGGGAGTGTGTTCGTGATGAACGACTGGTTGTCAGATTTAAAAGTCTATAATATGATATATAATACAGTACAAACCAATTGTTTTGACGTTTATTAACCCATAACAGCCCAGACCAATTTCTCAATTAACGGACAATATAAGGGATATAAGACAGACCAAATGGAGCACATGGAGAAAACTTTGAAAGACGTCACATGGCATTTTCCCTGACAATTAGCACGTTCTGTCCCATGTGTACTGTATGCAACCATTTTGGAAATGATCTCATCGGTCCAAAATTCACAGATGCTAACTAGATATCATTTAGGAACTTCATGAGTAAAAGTCAATGATAAAACTCACTCTCACTCACTCATCATCTATACCGCTTAATCCTGTATTCAGGGTCACGGGGAGCCTGGAGCCTATCCCAGGAGACTTAGGGCACATGGCAGGGTACACCCTGGACAGGGTGCCAATCCATCGCAGGGCACAGACACACACATACACTCACTCATTCACACACTACGGGCAATATGGGAACGCTAATTAGCCTAACCTACATGGTTAGACTGTCGGAGGAAACCGGAGTAMACGGAGGAAACCCACCAAGCACGGGGAGAATATGCAAACTCCATGCACACAGAGACGGGAATCGAGCCTGGCCGTGGWTCGAACCCGGACCCTGGCGGTGCAAGGAGACAGTGCTAACCACTACACCACCGTGCCGCCAATGATAAAACTGTTACAGGCAATTTAAAGAGTTTGTGACACCGGTGTCACCGAGGGCGCTTACAGGCTACAAGCACTTCAAGCATTAGTGAGGTACATGACCATAACATGTACGTAGGCTGTACCCGTGTAAGAATGTGTAATCACTTTGCTAAAGTCTCAGTCTACAAACTCTCAGCTACATTTTATATTCTTTCATCAGCTAATAGATTGATGGCGGCTTAGTGGTTAGCACAGTCTCCTTGCACCTTCAGGGTCTGGGTTTCCGCCTCGTGGTATGTGTGCATGGAGTTTACATGTTCTCCCCGTGTTTGGTGGGTTTCCTCCGGGTATCGTCTCATTTCCTCCAACAGTCCAATGACATGCAAATTTGGCATTTCCAAATTGCTCGGAGGACGTGAATGCCGTGTGAATGTTGGGTCCTACAACGGTTGTAAAAATGGGAATAAATACAATGGTAACCACCATTGGCCTCCACGGTCTCTGGCCCGATTTTGAGATAAACACTCAATAGCCATTAATCGGCTGTTCATATAACAAATTTATAAGAGACCTCATTTCCCGTCTCGTCTGTTCCAACCACTCAGCATTCAGCATCACCAGTATACTAATCATCTGCACCAGCTTCTCTCCATGCCAATAACTTGCAACACCTGCAATTATCCGACCGGTAGGGCGCAGGCTGTAGGGTCCGAAACGAGCACAATTTATGCGGTCTTGAGGTCCCCAGTTTGAGTGAGTCTGTTGCTTCAGACACAGTACAACCCACTCAACTGCCTTAAGGTTTTATGCTTCATGTTGTGTATTCTGAGAGGGTTTGCTGCTCAACACAGTAGTAGAGTGGTCATAAAGTGGCTTAGATAGATACCCGGGTAATAATAAATGGATATCATCTACAGTACTAATCATATACATTGTCTATACAACTTATGCTGTGTAGAGTCACTGGGGCCTGGAGACTGTTCCAGGCTACAACCCAGCACAAACACTAGGGGCACATTTGGGACAAAAAAAAAAAGAAATCAGCATATCTTTAAAGTGTGCGGAGAACATAGAAACTCCTCACACACACACAGCGAGACCGGAGGTGAGATTCAAACCCTGAGCCCTGGAGGTGCCAGGTGACAGAGCTGCACACTAAGCCCAATACTGTAAAGGGCTTTTCGGATTTAAAAAAAAAAAAAAAAAAGGCTGTACAATACCATTTTGGAGTGTTTGTATGTTCCATACTTGACACAGGTGTCCTTCACCATAACGGTGCTGATTCCAAACAATATCCATGTTTGACAGACTAAACGAGTATAAGTACCTTTCTCTAAACGAGGATAAGTTAACGTAACTCTAACCGTCCAGACTGTAGATGTCCTGCGAGCAGGAAGTGAGCTGGAATTGGCAGTAAACAAACTCGACGATTGGTGTTAAATCTTCCAATTTCCCCGTTATTGCTTCGGCCATTATCCATTATATCAGCTAAACCTACAGTACAATATAGGTCACGCTGTAATTACTGACTGTAGCCCATTTGTTTCTATGCGCGATTTGTTCGCCACGCTCTGCTCAGTCCCTCGAGACCGTGACTTTTCAGATATTATCGGGAAGGAGACAATGTGTGTACCGCTCTCACATGCCTTAACTTTCACACTGTTAACCGTAACAGCTTCATCAATATACAATTTTTGTTTTTTTTGCAGGTTTGCAGAGGGTTTTTTTCTTCTTCTTTCCGCTGCACAATATAATGAGCTACACCACATCACTGTCGAGTGCTCAATTCCCATACTGGAGGTTAGAATGATGATATAATTTCCTTTATCAGCTATAACAGCCCGGGACCTCATTTAAATCACAGGTTTATATTGAAGTGTTAACTCTAATTCAGTTCTACTGACACCTGACTCGAAGGGACTCATACGGTACGACCAATCGTCATACAATGTACTGTAAGCATAACACAATTTGCTAAAAAGAAAAAGGTAATAATGAGGAACGATGATGTTTCTT